>JAQSVH010010725.1:0-11899 GCA_029448705.1 Adansonia digitata | reverse complement strand
ACAGGTGACCAATCTCACCTAGCTAAAACACATTGGTGGTGACTCCAAACAAATGGTCTTTTCATGATGACTATTTAGGGTTAAGATGGGTGAATGATTCATCTTAACTATCGAGTTCTCAGAAATAAAAGAATATTAATATCGATATGGCCCAAAAAAGAAGAAGAAGAATAGATAGTTTTGAAATAATGATACAACACCACTTATATAGTCAAGGGCCACTTAAGTCGGGCTTGGTTAGGATTCACATCTAGGCCACGTTATGATAGACTAAAATGAAAATTTAGAAAAGTTTAGGGACTAAATAGCAAATTTTAGTATTTAAGGGCAAATTGAGCATTTTATAAGATTTAAATATTTGTATTATTTTTATGGCCTTTCGTAGGGATGTAAAAATTTTCAAAACTTTTCGTATTTGTTAAATTTATCGAAGGATACGAAATATAATTTTTAAAAATTTAAGGGTTTGACTGTAAATTTTGCATTTTAAGTCAAAATTAAAATTTTAGCTTTTCGATTTAGACTAAATTCATCTTCTTTTCATCACTTTAGTGTCCATTAGGTGTATCGAGATACTTTTCTGTTGAAGATAACTCGTTTAGCCTTTTAAGGCCATTTTAGTGTGCATTGAGGTACCAGGATACTTTCTTTTATGCCAAAGGTGAATGTTTAGAATTCATTTAGCCTTTTAATGTCATTTTAGTGTCCATTAGGGGTACCAGGATACTTTCTTGTCAAAGGCATATAATAGGGGTATTTTCATAATTTTTTTCACCAAGATGCTTTAATGCCAAAGGTGAATGTTTGGAATTCGTTTAGCCTTTTAAGGTCATTTTAGTATCCATTAAAGGTACCGAGATACTTTATTGTCGAAGGTACACCCTAGGGGTATGTTCATAATTTTTTTCACCGGGATGCTTTTATGTCAAATGTGAATCTTTAGAATTCGTTTAGCCTTTTAAGGTCATTTTAGTATCCATTAGGGGTATTGGGATACTTTTATGTCGAAGGTATACCTTAAGGGTATTTTTGTAATTTTTTATTGAATGCTTTTATGCCAAAGGTGATGTTTAGAATTCGTTTAGCCTTTTAAGGTCATTTTAATGTCCATTAGGGGTACCAAGATACTTTCATGTCGAAAGTATACCCTAGGGGCATTTTTGTAATTTTTTCTCTTAGATGTTTTTATGCCAAAGGTGAATGTTTAGAATTCGTTTAGCCTTTTAAGGTCATTTTATTGCCCATCAGGAGTACCAGGATACTTTCATGTCGAAGGTATACCTTAAGGGCATTTTGATAATTTCGTTCAAACCAAGTCTTATATGATTATTAGGATACTTTCATATCAAAGGTACACATTAGGAATAGGTTCATCACTTTAGATTGTTATCGAGTCTAGGATATTCTATAAATATTTTCAATAAATATGATTTTTTTTTTTAGAAAATTAAGGCAATGTCTCTAAGTTAAAATAATACATAGAATTTTTCCCAAAATATGAAAGGGGTTCTACGGATTATTTTCCTTTTTGCATTCCTCTAGCCCTCCACTGGGGTGCAAAAGGTATTTTAAATTTTAAAACCTTTTACGTTCCTCTGGTTTTCCATTGGGATAGAAAAGAGAATGATAAAAAATTTTGACTTTCCAAAATTTTAAAAACTCGATTTTCCTAACACTAAATAATATTGTTTTATAAATTATTATTTCAAGAATTTATAATTAAATACCATATGTTGAAACTAAATAAAAATTAAAATTTAAGTTAACAAGTAATTAATATGGTACCAATTTTTGGGCATCACGAGAGGGTTGATCCTTACTTGTGATTGTAACAAGCGACTGAACCCTTTATATGGTCTCTAGTATGATTACAGAGCTCAGAGTTAGTATTCTAGGGTTTTGTAACCCTTAGTATTCTAGCGTTTTGTAACCCTCGAAATATGAACTTCGATAGGTAACCAATCTCACATAGCCCAAATAGATTGGTGGCAACTGCAGATAAATAGTCATTTCATTATGACTATTTAGGGTTAAGTTGAGTAAGTGATTCATCTCGACCATCCAGTCCCAAAAATAAGAAAATGTCGATAATGACATGGTTTATAGAAATAAGAGAATATAAAATAGTAATAAATTTAACAAATATAGGAACAAAGGCCATTTGAGTCGGGCTTGGTCAGGATTCATATCCGGGCCATGTCGCGACACTCATCCATCTCAATTTTTATTGATTTAGTTTGCACTTTTGCTTGAGAGGGAGTTTATGGACTGCAATATCTGTGTCTAGTCCCACATATCTTGATAAGACCACACGAAGACATCTTTAAACTCTTGAAACAACATAATCAACTCTTTTCTTGTGGAAGAAGAGATAGTTATACTTATCTTTATTTCTTTTTCATCTTTTTTACTCCAAATTTGATAACTTTGATTAGTTCCTCATGAAGCAGTATTTGTTTATTTTCTTATTCAATAAGTCGTAAAAAATCAAAAGGCAAAGTGCAATTGTCAGAGTCTTCTTTAAGATTGGCATCACAAATAGTCCATTCAAAATCAATCTCTAAATTGTTGACAAAAAGAAGAAGAAATGGTATGGGCTAAAAGGTGATGAAATTAACAGGTGAAATGTTAAAAGGAAAATATGGAATAAATGGATGAAATAAGTTATTTAGGAAAATATTTACGGCATTGCCATTAAAATAAAAGTTTGATTAATAAAAGTCGTATCTAATACAAAGGGATCTTTAAATGCTTTTAGGTCATGGCAAGTAGAATGTATTCTTATTTTTACTCAAGGACAGACCTAGATGCTACAAAAACCTTTATTGCTGTCAAGTTCTTCAATACAAATCCAGAAGGGCATGGCTATATCACATGGTCATTTTCCATATTCTTGATTTCTTAAATAATAGCTCTGACCATAAATTTCTCGAAAGTCTTTTCTACCATTGCCACAACATCTCTATACTGTTTTTCTCGACTTTGAGCTATTGATGCCCCCAAAATGGAAAATCTCCTTCAACTTACACCTAACAGTTAATTCATATTCTAACTTTGCCAATAACAAGCCATTCACTTTTCTTTTCCCTAATTAACAACCTTTTTCTATTAGCATCACTTGGGCTTAAAAGTTAGCTTATGCTTTCCTTTCTTTTTGTTGATACTCACCTGGTACAGCTACACTTAGAGGTATTTGCCAAGTCCTTTGTGAGCTCAAGCCTTTTTTCTAATCGTAAGCTTTAATCCTATCTACGTGTTTTTAGACAGTTAGAGCCTTGGAATCTTGGATTATTCGCTATAGAAGGTAGTATTCACAAACTTAAATAGCCTAAAAGAGTACTCTTTAACCTTAATATTTCAATATATAGAGCATCTGTGGTGGTGATTACTATCATGTTTTCTTCTTTTGATAGGCTAACCACTCTGTCATTGACTATGAACTTGACATTTTAGTGGAAGGTCGATAGAACCACCCCAGCAAAATAAATCCAGGGCCTACCTAAGAGGTAATTATTTGCCAGTGCAAGGTCCATAACTTGGAAACCTATTTCGAATGTACAAGGGCTGATATTAAGGGTGACATGAATATTACCCTTTACCTCAAGTAAGGTCCTATTAAAAGTTTTTACCATAGTGCGACTATACTTTTTTGGGCCACATCAATTGGCAACCTTGAAAAGTGATCAGAAATATAATATTGGAAGCTAATCCATTGTCAATGAAGACTTTAGGTAGTGTGTGCCCTTTGCGAGAGATAGTGATATCCTTCCAGGGGGGATCCCATCCTCATAGAAAGATATGAAGTTATCTGCCATGATGTTATGTACCAAGCGATCAAGTTTGTTGATCGATTTATTATGGGGGACGTATACCTGATTTTGAACCCTCAACAATGTGTTTTGGTGAAGTTCAAAGCTTAATAATAGTGAAAGGATCAAGATCTTTGCAGATTATTATTTTAGTTGCAATAATATTATATTCACTATGTTTGATGAATTTTAAAAACTTAATTGTTGATTTTTCACTGATCAACATTTTTATCTCAATAAATGGAGCCATTACAATATTTTTAGTTGATGATGCCTTTCTGATGTAAGGTTGTTCCTTATTTCCCTTTTCACTCTAGTTTTTGATGTTTTGAGGTCGTAACACTGACCACTTTGGGTCATGCAACTCATTCCTGAAACTTAGACCACTGGTAATTAGTTTGCTACAGTTTCTAGAGTTATTGTTTTATAGTTGTAGCTCCATGGTACTTTCTGGCTTCCTTCATAAAGGAAGAGCTTTGGTGCTTCAATAATCAATTTTGGTGCTTCCCTTTTAATGATAGGAACAACCACTAGTTTGTCACACCAATTTATCAAAGGTCGACCTACCTTATATAAAGAATAAAGAGACTTTTCTAGTCATGTTAACCATTCCTTTCTCTTTTTTTTCCTTAAGTTCATCATAAAACTTGATTTCTCCATTATTTATGATTCTCTACACCATTGCCTTGAGCTTTAGGCATTGTTGCAGAACATGCCCATTAACAATGTGAAACTTACGAAAATTGGATGAACTTGTTACCTCAATTTCTTCATCTTGTCATCTTAAGCTTATTAGCTAGAATTTCACAACAACTATCCATACAGTTTCCGTAAGGGTTTTTACTTCCTTAACACTCTTTTGCACTCAATGAACTCCTTCCAATAAGAGAACAGTAATATTTGGTTTATTATGGTTAGGTAAAGGATAATTGACATTATTTGGTCCTACTATTGTGTTATCAAACTTAAAAGCTTCAGCCTTGGTTATGCCTTAAACATTTTTTTAAAGCTAAACAATTTTTGATTGAATGCCTTATTATTCCAGCATGGTACTCATAACGGGCATTAATATCATACCAACTTGGGAATAAAGGTTCATAAGGTGCTATAATACAGAAGCTATCAGCCAACCCTCTAGGAGCTTGGAATATAGCTCTTAATATGACATCGATATTGGGTCAAATCTAGGTTTATCTTGCTTGGCCTTTTGGTTTGTTTTGCAAGATAATTCTTTCATTTGGTTTTGGTTAGGGAATGTAGCGGATGTAAGTTTGGTGTAAAAGAAAGTGTGTACCAGGTGTAGTTGTAATAAGGTCTGAGTACAGCTAGTGGTTGATAGTAGTTAGTGCCAACATAGTTAACTATTTGGTTCTCTTCTTTCTTCTTGGCCTTCTTGACCTTTTTGGTGGTAGATGATTCTCTACTATCAATTTTCCCACTTTGTTAGTGGTCCAATCATTTCGCTTGAGATCACTAGGTCAGTAAAATTTTATGGCATTAGCTACAAGTTTGTTAAAGTATAGTAGGCATAGGGTACCTACAAATAGCATGGTCATCTCTTTCTTAATTAAAGGTGGTTGAACTTAGGATACAAGATCCTTTAATCTTTATGCATGTTGTTTAAATAATTCTATTAACTTCTTCTGCATATTTTAGAGAGCAAGTCAATTGGAGACCCAGTCTGTGATATGCTTATACTGTTAAAGGAATGCCTTGGCCAAATCATGCTAACTCTAGATCTAGGTTTGGGTAAGTTCATTATACCACCCTATTGCTATGCTGGACAAACTATCCTGAAAACAATGAATCAATACTATGTCATTATGGTTATGACCTATCATCTTTCATATGAACATTTTAATGTTAGCTTGTGGGTATGTGGTGCCATTATATTTCTTTAAGTCTTGGACCTTGAATCTCGGAGGAATGACTAAATATGGCACCAAACTTAACTCATTAGCATCCATGCTGCCAAACTCCTCTGCCCCTTTAATAGCCTTAAGCCTCTTTTTTGGTAACTAGAACTTTCCTTTATCAGTTTCTAATTTAGCTTATGTTTAGGTTTTTTTCTTCTACTTTTCTTGTTCTAAAAGCTAATTGAAGTATGGAAGTAATAGGTCCTTTAAACTAGAGCCCAATCCTGAGCCTACCATCTTTTAGGGCTTTAAGATTTATATGCATGGCAAATGTGGTTTCCAGGGGTTGTGTGTTCTATTGAGTCTATCCCTCTTGCAATGCTGTCCTAAAGTCTTCAGCAACGTTAGTAATGTTCTTTTATTAACCTTGATTTACATTTTTGGGTTCTTTCCCTTTCCTAGCTATAGTCTCCATCAATTTCAATATCTGGCTTGCGTTTCATCTTGCCTCTTCATTATGGCCTCTTGAGACTTCCTATGTACGGCCTTGATTCTTTCCAACCTCTTAATGTGCTCATTCTCCATTGCTTTTATCCTTAACTAAATATTATATCTCCATATAGGTTGCTTAAAATTCCTCTTTGGGTTTGTTATTTTGGCAGCTTAAAATATCTTAAGTCAGATTTATATTTCATGGTTTATTATATGAATGAACATGTGTGCAATTATTGAGTGAATGCAAAATATATGTTATGTAAATCTAGAAAAATATGTTATGCATTATTTTAATGATATTTGCTTTAAGCATGAATTCTAAACTCAAAAAGATTTTCATTAATTCAAAGAGTTTGAGTTACACATTGTCGATAGTTTTGAGTTATATCCATAGAAAAGCATGACTTGCTCATATGTTGTGCCTCTTCTAGTAACTTCAAAATCATCTGATTATATTCACTAAATAGGTCAATTTGCAGTCTCATTTTCTTCAACTTCTTACCATCTCCACAGCTTGGATCATTGCTTAGTAAATTTGTTTAGTGATGTGATTGATGTACATCTGTTTACTAATACATTTGGCTTCAAACCTTTTCCTATATGTTGTAATGGCCCTTGTAGTCTCATGCCACTTTACATCATTTTCTTGATATTCCTATATCAGTGTAGTAATTTCATCCCTTTTCTACTTCAACAGCTGTCCCATATTCAAATGGTCCTATAAAGGGCATCCTTTTCTTTTCTTTAACTAGGACACCTTCTTTTCCTTTTCATTCAAAGCACTTATAAGCTCTTCATTCTTTTGAAGACACATTTCCATACTTGTCGTCATGAGGGAATGCCTTTTTTCCTAATATTTCATTTGCATTCAAAAATATACTCTTTGATTTAACCTTTCAAAGCCTTATTCTTCCATGTATTCAATTCCTAATGGAGTTTTTCCATTTCTTTAATATGGCTTGTGGAAGACCTATTTGTGCTCTTATATGTACCGATGAGTTTCATCATTCTGTTTGTTTAACCTAGTTGGTTTTTATCAACTTATAGTCATCAGACATCTTTTTGAATTGTTTTTCCTTGGCTCTCATTTATTGAAATAAGTAACCTCTTTTTGTAGCTTTCAATTCTTATCATTCCATTTTTTTGATCCCTTATAAACTCTTCTTTAAGCAGATCAATCTCTAAAAGCATGATAGGCTCTGATCAAATGACTACTCGATTAATAGATCTATTCATAACGAGGAAAACCATATTACACGTATGAATTTTTCTTCATGCAATATACCTTGGAGTGACTCCATCTGTGAGTCCACTTAGGCCTAACTCATATCTCTCCTTCTAATATAAAGCAGCCTACTATAACTAACTTTTATTTTTTCTCATTAGTACTTGAAATCTGCACTAGCTATCTTGAAGGTTACCAAATGAACTATTTTAACCAATAATATCTCTAAATGCGTAATGGTGCATATCTGATTATTCCCTATAACCCCAGCAATTAGACAAATGGTTTTTCTCTACACTGATTTGTAAAAGCCTTAATTGCAAACCACAATGCTCTCCATGTGTTATCCTTTGAAGACACATTACTAGGGATCTCCATCTACTATTTCTTACTTCCCATCCTTGGCCATTTTTCTTCAGCAATGCTTGGAAAGGGATGAAATTTGACAAGTATGGCTTGATCTTTTTGTCCTTTCCATCCTAAAAGTGGCTTTGCGCTCAAATGAACAAAAGTAATGCACATCTGATAAACATCCCCTCACCTTTTTTTTTTGGCATATGTTTAAAGTGCATATTTTCTTAGCAATAATAGTTGAGGCTACATGAATGCCCTTGTGCAATCATTCAATCAAATCTGCTACGGATGCATTAATGTGCCCTAAAACTCTTGGAAATATTACTAACCCATAGATGAGCAAAGCAAACAAATTGTTAACCTATTCACTTTCTAAACAAACCTGGATGAGCTTATGTAGAAAATCCCAAGAGATGACATCAATATTGCCTTTCCTCAAAATATATTGACTGTTGGATTTGATACTCAAGTCTAAGGCCCTAGATAATCTCTTGAGAAAACTAGTAAGCTTACATTCTTTGTAATATATGGGTCTCGAATCTAAAGACTTGAGTCTGAGTAAGGCCAAATACTCTTTAATGGGTTGGGGTTAAGTCTTCTTGGTTAAAGGAAAAGCATTGATGGACTAGATCCTAAAACCATATTATGGCCTAGACTAGCTATTCATGTATCTGGATTTTAAGGAGTGGCACTATGTGGCCTTATTTTTTGGTGAATTGAGACCACTTCACATTTCCCTATTGATCCCAAATCTCAAATAGTCCTCATTGTCCTTCTAATTACTCTCTAAGTCTTCACAAACTTCATGAAATTCATAGTCCTCCATGAATCTTAATAAAAATCAAATATTCTGATAACTTTATTTATAGCAAATATTTGTATATGCACATGATGTATGCCAAAAAAAAAAGGAAAAGAAAACACAAGTTAGTACTTAAATATAAATATTGATAAAAATAAAACTTTGAACATAAAAAGATAATATAAAACAAGTATTATTATTTACACTATAACTTGCAAAATAAAACAAAAAAATTGAAATTGTTTCTTTCTATGTTCGTAGTTTTTTGGTAATTTCTAAAATCGAGTATCGCTCTAAAAAGTTGAAATTTGGTTCATTACATGAGGTTCAAGTTTGACATAAATCAGTTTTCAAATTATTCCGCAAGTTTGGAAAGAGTTGATGAGGTATCCCAATCCTTACCTGCCACAGGTTTCTATCAAAAAAAGTTCAATTCAAATAGGAATATCTTCCAAGCCCAAAACGAGGCTAACACCTTGGAAAAGCATAGGAATTTAAACCGGTATGTTTCTCACTAGCCTAAATAAAGGTTAGCACCTTTAAAGGCAGACCTACTTCACCCCTTCATAAAAAGGTTCAATACCCATAATGGGCCTTGGTCATGAAATGCATGTGATTCATGTGTGCGAAGGAACAACAAGCCCTTTTATGACTTATATCACATCCTAAATTCCTTATAAAGAAAACATGATAAAAACGTTGGTAAGACAACATAAAAATATTTACAAATTTATTCACAAAATAAAATTTAGAAAACTTGGGTATTATGGTTAATCATAGTTAAAACCAATTAATCAAAAATTTTAGCCAACATGTAATAAATTTTCGGCTTGATTTTTGTCAATGGAGTCACCAAGCTATCATAACATGCCAAATGTAAATATAAAACACTAGACTTAAACGAATATATTTGATTTTCTTGTATTAGGATGAGACTTAATTATTAGACAAATGGTTCATTCAACTTAACTCTAAATGGTCATTACAAAATGACCAAATAACTCAGAGTCGCCACCAATCTTATTTTTGGCTAGGTGAGATTGGTTACCATTAGAGTTCATCTTCGGAGAGTTATGAACCCTAGAAAACAAACTCCAAAGCCCACTTAATAATAGGATACTTGTGTATGAATGGAGTGAGACAAGTCCCCTCTAAGATGCCTATAAATTGGTACCTATTAGCTATGTGTCAACTAAAGTTTCGATTATGGTTGGTTTTAATTTTTTGGTTTTTAATTATAATTCCCATTTTTTGAAATCATTTATAATTAATATAACTTCCTCATCCTAAGTAAATCAATTTTCACATATTTAAAAATCAAAATATTTTGTACATTCCTCCAAAAAGCTTGTTGAGGAACTTACTAGTTTTATTTTTTAGGAAAATCGAAAACTTTGACTTACTAGTTTAAATAGGATATTCCTTAGGTTACTTACATATAATAGAAGCACACCTATAGATTATTTTAACCTAGGGAGATTGCCTTGCATTTTTGAAATATATATTATGATCTGCATATATAGATATGTTTAACTGGAAAATTACAAAGTGATCCTTTGATTATGGAAAATAATCTAAATGGTCTTAACATACATGGACATCATGAATGATCCCTAAATCATGAAAAATAAATTAACTGCATGAAACTTTGCATAACAAACCCTAACTCATGGAAAATGACTTTAATATCTCTAAAATGTATGAAATTTGTATAAAAGTCCCTAGATCATTAAAAATGACCTAAATGACATAAAAATTTCAAAATATTACATCCAAGTCCCTAGATCATGGAAAATGACCTAAATGATATCAAAATCCATTGATTATGGAAAATGGTTTAAATGACATCAAAATTCATAAAATTGAATCCAATTCTTTAGATCATACAAAATGACCTAAACAACATTAATATCCCTAGATAATGGAAAATGACCTAAATGACATAAAAAATTCATAATATTGTATCCAAGTCCTTGATCATGGAAAATGACCTAAATGACATCAAAATACATGAAATCATATAAAAGTCCACAGATCATGGAAAATGACCTAAATGACATTAAAATGCATGAAATCGCATAAAAATCAATAGATCATGGAAAATGAACAAATGACATTAAAATGCTTGAAATGTCATAAAAGCTCCTAAATCTTGGAAAATGACTAAATGACATTAAAATGCATGAAATGTAATAAAGGTTCCTAAGTCATGTTTTCATGACTAAAATGACTTAAAAATGCATGGGAATTACAAAATGGCCCTTAATATGCATGGAATTATTATGGAAAAATTGCAAAAATTTTCTTTAAAAGCTTCTAGCACTTCTAAATGTATATCCAAGCATCACCTTTCACCAATTATCATAGTAACATGGCATCATAAATGACTTTTACTTTCAAAACACCACATTACCATGAACATACATTGATTTACTAATATGCATGACTATATTGCCATCATAATATATTCATGGAAAATGCACGGACATGTAAATCACGACAATAATGCATAAAGATACCATAAAATGCATGTACCATACTCATCATGAAATATAAATAACATAAAGCCATAATCAAAATATGGAAAAATACATGCTGAAAACTTTTATGAAACTAAGAAAATCAACGTAAAACATTTTGGAAAACAAATTTTTTTCATAGACAACTTGGTTTTTATAGAACTTTTAACTAAAAAATACCAAAAAACAACAAAATAAGGTGGTTTGAAGTTATAGCTCAAGATTTGGCCATAGCTTGGTTCTTACACCTTGGCATAAGTCATCATCTACATATGGCTTGGAATCATCAAGCTTTCATAAAAGAGAAAAGAAGATGCAAAGTAAGAGTAAAAGATGAAAGAAAACAACCTTAGACAAAATCCTGAAGCTATTATTCTTGTTTTCTCTCTTTTTTTTCCTTTTATTTTTTTTTCTCTATGTTTTTTTTTTGAACTAAAACCTAAAGAGATCCCCCTTAATGAACATCCCTAACAAGTTTTTAAACCCCTTTTGGTTGATCATCTCATCCCCATGCAAGTTCATTGCATCTAGACAACACATCCAAGCTTACTTACAAGCAATCTTTCTACATGGCTAAATGGTTAATCAAGGGCTAGAACCCATTTAAATGGGGCATGATTTTAAAACCTACTTCAAATAGCCATATCTTTGTTCAAAGCAACAAAAAGCTTTTAATTTAACCTAAAATATCACCTCATTCAATTTTTGCTGAAATAGATTCAACGTGGTCAGCAAACGACCAATATTATATGTCATTTAATTCTGTTAGCTATATTAGCTTTGAATTAATCATGAGTTTTGATATAACTAAAACTTAAGCTTAATTAGCTTGTGTTTAA
>JAQSVH010010653.1:0-11907 GCA_029448705.1 Adansonia digitata | reverse complement strand
TGGCTTTATGAAAGATGTTATCGGCAAAGCTATACTAGGATTCAATTGTCTCCAATGCATATGCATATTTACTTTCACCTTTTTACACTTGCATTAATCATTCATTATTTTAACTCATCGTTGCATATAAACACTCATCAATAAATACATTTTCAAGTAAAAGTCTAATACAAGAATCGGGCCATAAAGTGCAAGGGACTCCGGGGTTAATCAAGAAAATGGAGGCTACCATCTAGTGTCGCTACAACACGCAATGCCACAAACAAATCATAGAGAGTGATCATGAAGCTCGTATTGAGTGACTTAAGCTAATGGTTAAGGAATCATAAGACCAGATGCTCCATAAATAATGCGAAATGCAAACTCAAATCGCAAAATTTATGGAACTAATGATAGCCTTTGTGAAAAAAAAGGGCAAGCCAATACCGCTGAAACAAGGAATGATCCTGCCAACACCGAAAGTCCCCCTGCCAATAATCCAGAACCTGCCTAAAGGGAAACTAGATAAGAACAATGGCCCACTCATCCACCTGCCACTCAAGCTCCACCAGTCATCTACCTAAATCCTATTGTGACAAGTCAATTCATTCCTAGTACTCAAGAGGTGAACGTAGGAGTCTCATCGGCAAATCTGATAGTCCTTGATCATGAGAAACCAAAAAAAATAGAAGTCCAAAAGTCCACCAAGACTATTAAAAAAGTGAACAATTTTCAGTTACTAGAAAAATGCCTCCAAGCTATCGAGGGGAGTGACAAGTTTAGAGCTCTTGATGCACAATCACTGTCTTTGGTGTTTGACCTTGCCATTCGCCTGAAGTTTAAAGTCCTAAAGTTTGAGAAGTTTAATGGAACCACTGACCCTTCGATCCATGTTCAAATGTACCTATGAATGATAGTTGGGTATGAAAAAGATGAAAAGCTTCCCATCCATTGCTTCCAGCATAGCCTCACTAGGGCAGCAGCTTGATCGTATATCGAGCTTGACAATGTCAAAATCCAATCATAGGCTGACTTGGCTAAGGCCTTTCTAAATCAATAATAGCACATGTCGGATTAGGTGCTGGATTGAATTTCCTTGATGAATTTCAAGAAATAATCCATTGAAAGTTTTAAGCAATATGCCCAAAGGTGGAGAGAAGAAGCAACCCTAGTCTAACCTCCCATTACAGAAAAAAGTGACTGTCACTTTCATTCATACCCTACATGCTCCTTATTACGAGAAGCTCATAGGAAATGCCACCAAAAAATTTGCAGACTTAGTTTTCTCTAGAGAAATGATCGATGATGCCATCAAAAGTGGTAGAATATATGATGGGGAAATAACTGGATCGAGTAAGAAGCTCATTACCAATAAAAAGAAGGAAAAAGAGTCCAATGCCATAAATTATGCTGGCTCATCTCAGCCAAGATAGCGTCAATCACCAACCCTTACATACAAGAATGCCACGTTCTTACCCTATCACAATATCCGTGTAGCCAATCTATACCATAACTTATAACCCATCACTTGTAATCCCATCAAACCCACCATAAAGCTACCCTCCATAAGTCCACTAAAATACCAATCGAACAATTAATAATGTGCCTGGCAACTGAGGTGCAAATCAATGAAGACAACATTTTGATCCCATCCCTATGACCTATGAGGAGCTCTACCAAACCTTACTCAAAAATCATTTAGTGGCCCCAATCTATGTCCCAGAAAAGAAGCCACTATACCCACTATGGTACAACACTAACACCCACTGTGAAAACTATGCTAGGGCAGTGGGGCATGACTTTGAGAACTGCATGTATTTCAAATGAAACGTGCAAAATCTAATCAACTTAAAAGTCTTGCAATTTGGGATGAATCAAGGGCCAAATATTGCTGCCAATCCTTTACCATACCATACTAACCCAGCTACAAGCATAATCGATATCGAGCCATAGTATTTGTGTCCTTCCACTAAGACATGATTTTGATGACAGGGTCATGATGAAAGCCTTTTGATGACATAATTTTGATGACACGATTTTGTGTCCTTCCACTTTTCTTGTCCCTTTCATGTAATGTCAAGAAATGAAAACCTACCTGCCCTCGCCCAAAGACAGGTAGGTGTCCTATGTAAGGAGCATCTTTATCAAACATTATCTATGAAAAGACTTTTGCATATATCATTCCATATTTTATGCCTCCATCATGTTTCAATCTCTTTGTCTCAGTTACTCATTTGCCACTATTCTTATCTGAATCCTCAGATTGTGTGTGTGTCTTTTGCAATGCCTATTTCTTCACCCTTTCAGGTGTCCTAACTATAGTGACATGGATGTGTCTGGGTCTTTGAAGGTTGATTTTGTACAGTTAAATTGCACTAGTGAAGTTGATCCTAAAGAAGGTCTCGAAGAAAGCTATGTACCATTAGAACTCTTATAGTTTAGGATGCAACATCTACCCTTTATCACCAAAGATGAATAGGGCAATTAAGGCAGCCAATGAAAACATCAAAAGAATAGTTGAGAAAATGATCGAGACTTACAAAGACTACCATGGGAAGCTATCCTTTGCACTTTATGCCTATCGGACCTCAGTTTGCACTTTCATGGGTGTTGCCCCATTTTCTCTTGTCTATGGGATGGAAGCTGTATTGCCTATCAAAGTCGAGATCTCTTCTATTAGAGTCTTGATGGAAACCAACCTTGAAAAAGCCGAATGGGTTAAGAACAGATATGACCAGCTTAACCTAATTAAGGAAAAACACATGAAGGCCATCTACCATGGTCAAATGTATCAAAGATGTATGATCCGAGCCCACAATAAAAAATGCACCAATGATAATTTCACCTAGTCGAATTGGTATTGAAAAAGATCCTCCCAATTTACAAAGATGCACGGGGCAAGTGGACCCCTAATTGGGAAAAACCATATGTCTTGAAGCAAGCCTTTTTTGGAAGGGCCCTAATCTTGCTAGAAATGAATGGCAATGTCTTGCCTAACCCAGTTAATTCAGATTTCATCAAGAAATATTACACATAAAGGGCAAAAACCTGATAAGGCATCCTTTAAAAAAAAGAGAAAGAAAAAAATAGAAAAAACAAAAAAAAACAAAAAAAGAGAAAGAAAGAAAATAAAAAAGGTCTGATGAAAATCTAAAAAGGGCATCTGGGTAACCAACTCAACGATAATTGAAAACCTGCAAGGGCGACTTGAGAAGATCAATTTTGATAGGGCATGAACTAAGAGTACCTACAAAACAATGCAAAGCAATCCTAGAGATCTTTCAAAGATCAGCTCATGCTAGGCACATTCATTGTTAGAGAAAGATTCTAAAAAGCACCTAAAGAACATAAATGTCATGATTGTCGAAGGCATTTTTCGCCTAAAAGATCATTGTTCTCGCTACCCTATCAATTGCTTGTCAAATAGTATATTGAGTTATGTCTCTTTGTTGTCATGAATAAATATTGCCTTGTTTCTTTTAACCCCTATACAATTCACATTGCACTTGTCATTTAACTGATAATGTTTGACAATAAACTGAAATATACATCAGGACATCTCGATATTACATCGAAAAGAAAACAAAAGCATAGAGAACTCTGCTCATGCCTTGATCATCAAGACCATGCACCTTTCACATCTAAACACCCGTTCAGCATGACCATACACCAAAACATTTCTTGCTTTCACAAGCCATATCTCAAGAAAAACCATTTTAGGCTAACCAAAAATTGACCCATGAATTCTATTAGAATCTTGTTGGAACCAGAGACATCAACCTAATCAGTCGAACAGTCTCTAAATTATTGAAAATGCCTTCCAATTATTAGGAAAATGATTGAGCCTCCCAAAACAAGAAATGCAACAGTCTAAATTCTTGAGACTAAATTTTTGGTCATATCCCTAGTAGAGCTGGAACAACCTATAATCCCTATGGGATAAGGGAAATTCCAATCCATAGATCTAACAAAGACAAATCACCATCCCTATGAGAGTCTAAATGACCTACAAGAAAAACTATAGCTATCTCTTGTATTAGACTTCACATCATGCAATCCTGGTAGCATTTCATATCATGCACTAATATTACTATTATATATCATTTTTACAATATCACTTCAAGCCAGGTTTGCTGAACCTCCAAGGAATTCCTGGTAAGAACTTTAAGCTTCGCAAACCAAGTATCATTCAGGTAAGGTCATTTTCTTCTCATTACCTTATGTCAAAAGCCTTTTTATCAAGCAACTATAGCCAAAGTGCTAGTGTCAAAAAATTATTGTCTAGAAACTATTGTCAAAAATTTTGTCAAGAACATTTGTTAGAAGCTTTGTTAAGAATTTTGTCAAGAACTAGTGCCAAAACCCTTTTCGATGGGAAATTTTGTCATGAACTTTTATTCAAAAAAGCTTGTATTAAAAGTTTTATCAAAAACTTTTTTGCAAACCTTTTCAAAGCCCATAAGTTTCTAGCACCCCTTTAAAGCCTATAAGTCAGTGGCACCTTTCCAAAAGCCCATAAGTTAGTGGCACCCTTTTCAAAGCCCACAGTCAGTGGCATCTCTTCAAAGCCCACAAGTCAGTGGCACCTCTTCAAAGCCCACAAGTCAGTGGCACTTTTTCAAAAGCCCACTAGTTAGTGGCATATTTTTTAAAGCTTATAAATTAGCGGCACCTTTTTCAAAGCCCATAAGTCAGCGGCACCTTCCCAAAGGCAACAAGTTAGTAGCACCCTTTTAAAGCCCACAAGCTAGTGGCACCCAAGTTCGAGTTAAAGCCCATATGAGTTGGTGACACCTAAGTTTAATTTAAAACTTGCACGAGCTAGTGACACCCGAGTCAAAGCCCTCATGAGCTGGTGGCACCCAAGTCTAAGTCAAAACCTGCACCAGCTGGCGGTACCTGAGTCAAAGCCCACATGAGCTAGTGGCACCCTAGTCTAAGTCAAAGCCCACATAAGCTGGCGGCACCCAAGTTAAAGCCCACACGAGCTGATGGCACCTTAGTCTAAGTCAAAACCCACGTAAACTGGCAGCACCCGAGTCAAAGCCCACATGAGTTAGTGGCACCCAAGTTTAAGTCAAAGTCCACACAGGTTAGCGGCATCCACATAAAAAATCCATGTTACTCTGTACCTGCTTAAGGGGACAAACCTTAGAAAACCTAACACCTTAGTGTTTTAAGGAGCATCAGTCCACCTTGAACAAAATAATGTCTATTTGTTTTTGCCCTATTCTTGATTCTTAGTAATGGTAAAAAAGAGGCAGCTGTAGACACCTATTTTATACAAGCTAATTTGTAGCAATCTAGAGCATGGACGTAAGAGGGGGTATCAAAGGTAAATGCAAAGATGTGGCATCAAATAACATAGTTTAAGGTGTTCGGGGATAAAATATATGAGAAAATTCATAATTTTACTTGAATATATCGATACATGGTTCACATGTATCGATATAATGCTCCAACGATCCAAAAATTTGAAATGTCCCTATTTGTATCGATACAACATGTACATGTATCGATACATGAGCCTTTGTATCAATACTATATTAATACTAGGCCATGCCAAGACCAAAACATGCATTTGTAAAGAAAGTATCAATACATATCAATATGTATTGATACAGTGGTTCATAGTATCGATACAATGATCATTGTATCAATACAATGTTCATTGTATCGATACCATTAAGGTTTTTTAACCAAATGTATCAATACATTATGCAATGTATCAATACATGTAGGCCATTTTTCATAGTCTAAGCATTTTTTACTAATCCACCATTGATCTAAAACTCGATTTTAACTTGTTTCTTTGTATCAAGAAAGATCAAAACCCATATCAAATTATGAATTTGGACTTTTGGAATTAATCAAAATATTTTTTCAAGTCTAAATTAGATCAAAGGGGTCAATGTCACATGATCACCCTACTCTTCCCTAGTTGCTGACCAATATCACCATTAGTCACCCTATTTGCTAGAATATCATTTTAGCATTTAAACCGGCCACCCTATGCCCATCACATTGGCAGGAAGTTGCTCCCTACAACCATTCAATAGCCACCATGCTAACATCTCTTTGTCTCCCTTGAGAAATGGCCAAAAACACCTCTCATTTGGCTCAAAAATGCTGGTATAAATAGACCACTTATATCTTAGCTAAAAAAGGTTAGATTCTAGCTCATTTTTAGCTTCAAAAAACACATTCCCATGTCAAGAAAACCAAATCCCATAGCTCTTCACTCACCACCCAAAACACTTATTCCCAACCATTACACATTCTAAAAATCACCCTCATCCATCCTAGAACCAAAACCTCATTATTTTTCTCTTTTTCTTGCTTATTAACAACAAGGAAAAAAGGGAAATTCAAGCTATCTCTACTGCTCCAATTATTTGGCTAGAAAGTGAAGTTTTGTTGGTATAACTTCTCCTTTCATCACTTTCATTTTTTTGTTTTTCAGCACTTTCATCATTTTAGTGAGCTCTTCTTGCTTGCATGACCCTCTTAGAATTATCATGCATTATTATGGCTTTTGGTTGTGGTAGTTTAAGATTTGGATGCCTTAATACCCTTTGTGTGCAAAATGCCTTATTTCATCCTCATTATTTTGATAGCTCTTGCTCATGCATTTTATGCCATATCCGTGCATCTTGTTATCCTTAATCCATGTATGAATCATTAGCTAACACATTTCAATCACATTTACATATTAGCTTGCATGAATCATTGTCACTTTCAGCATCCATAACATTTTCTTGCACAATTCATAACACTTTCTTTGTCTAAATCATTAGTAAAGTTAGCATCCCCATTCATGTTATGTACCATCCCCTTGTATGTTTGTTGTCTTTACCTTGTCAAAATGCATGTTTGATGGCTATCAAAACTGATTTTCAAAACCTCCCAAGCCAAGCATGTTAACCTCAACCAATGAGGATTAGTATGGACTTAGCATTTTCCTTAAAATTAGCAAAATATCTTGGGGAAAATTTAGTTTTCCAGATTTGGAATCTTAGTTAAACAAGCTCAAATCTTTTGATTATGAAATGATAATGGTCTTATAATTATTACCTAAATGTTTGTTCCCTTTTTTTGAGTCAAAACCTTGAGTGATATGATCAACCGGCTGTTTCATCATCCCAAATTACTTTGAGGCTGTGCATATGAGTTCATGATGCTTATGCCACTCTTCCCCTTTAGTCATGGATGTTCGAATGTCAATGACTCGAGTTTAGACCTTTAGACATAAAAAAATGAGAGATATCCCCTGCTTTGTTTTGTCCCCTACTGGCAGCACAACTGTTACAAATTGAAAAATCACTTTAAAATCTTAAATGATTTTTGATGAATTTTTTGATATTTTTTTCTCAAAGCATGTCAAATATCTTTAAAATGATGTCTTCTTCACCCCTAGATCATTCCGAATGAGAGAGTTATGATTTTTCAAATCTAAACTGTCCAGAACCTCTAAAATCGAAACATGTCTTCTGGTTGGGCCGTTTAGGCCCACTAAATGATTTCTCCAAAATTTTCAAATTTTTTTCCTAAGATATTCATGAAATTCCCTTTTCAAAAAGGTATCATTTGTATTTTCCAATACCAAATGAGTTAGGAATGATTTTTCAAATTTTGACATGCCTTGATTCTTATATGATCTACCAACAGCAAAATTAATATAAATTCAAAAATTTATTCCCTAGGAAAATGGATTTTTAGGATATTGGGAATACTTTTAGATTGACCCTCATCGAGTCAGCTTTCCAGTAGTATCTTGTCCACCCTCTAAATCCTTCAAACCAATTTAGAATAAATTCGAGAAGCAAGATAGTGTGATGCTGTCCCTTGTTTTTGGTTATGGTTAAAATTGAGTTGTTTTCCCGAATTTTGTCTTGAGACATTCGATTGTCTCTGTACCAACCTGATCAAACTTGAGAACATGCTTTGACCTCTTATAGGCTCGTATCAAGGCACAAACACATTTTACATCTTTACTATCCTCATTCACAATAATTTCTTTTGTCAAAAGTTGTCCAAATGCTCACACATTTCGTAAATCATAAAGTTCTATCAACTTAATTTTTCCAACTCGACTCTCTAAAAATTGTTAGATGTGTCATTTTTGGGGATACTCTAGCCTTAACCTTTTGATGGGATATTCCAATCTCGTTTTTCAAAATTCTCGAGATTAAAAAATTACCCTTTGTTAAAATGATTCGTCATCCACAGGGATATTCCAACCTTGACCTTCCGAGGGGATACTCCAATCCTACTTTTCAAAATTGTTAAGATTTAAAAATCCTTCTTTATCAAAATTATTTATCATCCATGGGGATACTCTAACCCTATCTTTTTGAAAGGATACTCCAACCTTATCTTCCAACTATAGTTAATTTTCTCCTTCTCGGACTTTCATGAATATGTCAAACAAACCTTGTTCAATCAAGAAACCCAGATGCATCTCAAAAATCGATGCCAATTGTGAGATAAATTCCAATAGTCCATCCCTTTTCTTTATCAATATATTGAATGATCCATGTTATGTTACTTCATTTGTTGCTTTACTAACATGATTTCTTTGTGAAGATCATTTGCATTCATGTTTTCCAATCATTTCAAATAAAACTAAGGGTAATATTCCACTTAGGTATCTTTCTAGTGCCTAAAATGGAATATTCCATTTTTCAAAGTAAAATCCAGAGGTTATTTTTATTGAAAATCTCTATATTCCCTATCTCTCCAGGGTGTATATGAGATTAAATCTTTTTCATCAAAACTTGGATTTGTATTTCTAGAAGACTCATCCATTAAAAGAGGGTTAAATCAAAATAGTGACAAGTAAGATCGAAAGAATCAAAACAAAGATAAGACAAAGCTAGTAAGGTTCGATTTTGGGCATCGTGAAGAGGTTCGTACCTCATCGTGCGTAACCAACTCCCAAACCCAACGATGAATATTTGCACTATGTAGACCATGGGATCAATGTTTTAAGTTTTGTAACTCAAAACATAGGCTTTAATCATCCGATCATGCCTAGCCCTAAATGATCAGTGGCGACTCAAGCGTTGGGCATTTCATGACGGTCATCCGAGACCAATAAGATAAGCGATTCATCATCCCTTTCACTGTACCACAAGTTAAGAATCCATACATTCTCGTTCTTATCACATTGCCAAAGAAAAGTCTCAATCAAGATGACATTTCCAAGTTAGGAATATATTTTAAGTCGAATGCACCAATAGATCCATGAGGATCCACCCGAGGGTATGTTGTGACATATGCAAGTTCATTACATTTCACAGATGAAGTTTGATTATAAGGAAAATTATGGAAAAAAAAACTTTTCTTGCAAATCCAAAGCATCAATATCATGTATACCAATGAGGGGAACATGATTCTAGTGCCCATAACAAAATGAATAAAGATTATTATGAGTATCCAAGTTTGCTAAGTTTCACAGATGAACTTTGATTATAAGGAAAATGGTGGAAAGAAATGTTTTTCTTGCAAATCCAAAGCATCAATACCATGTATCCCAATGTGGAGAACATGATTGCAGTGCCAATAACAAAAAGAATGGAGATTATTACAAGTATTAAGTTTGCCTTATTTCACAGATGAATTTCGATTATAAGGAAAATAGTGGAAAAAAAGTTTTTCTTGCAAATCCGAAGCATCAATACCATGTATCCCAACATGGAGAACATGGTTGTAGTGCCACGAACAAGATGAATATAGATTATTATGATTATCCAAGCTTGTCTTATCTCACGGATGAACCTTGATTATAAGAAAAATGGTGGAAAGAAAAGCTTTTCTTGCAAAGCCAAAGCATCAAGATCATGTATCCTAATGAGGAGAACATGATAGTAGTGCCTGTAACAAAAATAATGGAGATTATTATGAGGTTCCAAGTTTGCCTTATTTCACGGATAATCTTTTAATATGAGGAAAATGGTGGAAATAAAAGCTTTTCTTGCAAATCCAAAGCATCAAGATCATGTATCCCAATAAGGAGAACATAATTGTAGTGCTTATAACAAAAAGAATAAAGATTATTACGAGTATCCAAGTTTATCTAATTTCATGGATGAACATTAATTATAAGGAAAATGATGGAAGGAAAAGCTTTTCTTGCAAATCCAAAACATCAAAATCATGTATCTCGATGTGGAAGATGATTATAGTGCCAATAACAAAAAAAATGGAGATTATTACTACTATCCATGTTTGCCTCATTTTACAGATGAACATTAATTATAAGGAAAATGGCAGAAAAAAAGCTTTTCTTGCAAATTCAAAGCATCAATATCGCGTATCCCAATGATGAGAACACATTGTATCACCCATAAAAAAATAATGGAGATTATTATGAGTATCCAGGTTTTTCTCATTTCATGGATGAACAATAACTATAAGGAAAATGGTGGAAAGAAAAGCTTTTCTTGCAAATCCAATGCATCAATATCATGTATCCCAATAAGGAGAAGATGATTATAGTGCCAATAACAAAAAGAATGAAGATTATTACGAGTATCCAAGCTTGTTATAGGGAAAATGGTGGAAAGAAAAGTTTTCTTGCAAATCCAAAGCATCAATATCATGTATCCCATTTTGGAGAACATGATTGCCATGCGAATGACAAAAAGAAAGAAGATTATTATAGGTGTCCAAGTTTCTCTCATTTCATAGATGAACATTAAATATAAGGAAAATGGTGGAAAGAAAAGCATTTGTTGCAAATCCAAACCATCAATATTGTGTATGCCAATGAGGAGAACATAGTTGTAGTGCCACTAGCAAAAAGAATAGAGGTTATTATGAGTATCAAAGTTTGTCTCATTCCACGGATAAACTTTGATTATGAGAAAAATGGTGAAAAGCAAAGCTTTTCTTACAAATCCAAAGCATAATATCATGAATCTCAATGCAGAGAACAGGACTGTGGTGCTAATAACAAAAAGAATAGAGATTGTTACAAGCATCCAAGTTTGTCTTATCTAGGATGAACTTTGATTATAAGGAAAATGGTAGAAAGAAAAGCTTTTCTTGCAAATCCAAAACATCAATATCATGTATCCCAAGAGGAGAAGATGATTGTAGCGCCAATAACAAAAAGGATGAAGATTATTACAAGTATCCAAGTTTTTTATAAGGAAAATGGTGGAAAGAAAAGCATTTCTTGCAAATCCAAAGCATCAATATCATGTATCTCAATGAGAAGAACATGATTGTAGTGCCCATAACAGAAAGAATAAAGGTTATTACAAGTATCCAAGTTTGTCTCATTTCTTGCAAATCTAAAGCATTAAGATTGTGTATCCTAATATGGAGAACTTGACTGCAATCCCAATAACAAAAAGAATGGAGATTATTACGAGTATCCAAGTTTATCTCATTTGATGGATGAATATTAATTCTAAGGGAAATGGTGGAAAAAAAGCTTTTCTTGCAAATCCAAAGCATCAATATCATGTATCCCAACATGAAGAACACGATTGCAGTGCCAATAACAAAAGAATAAAGATTATTACAAGTATCCAAGTTTGCCTCATTTCACAGATAAACTTTGATTATAAGGAAAATGGTGGAAAGAAAAGTTTTTCCTACAAATCAAAAGCATCAGGATCATGTATCCCAATAAGGAGAAAATGATTGTAGTGACAATAACAAAAGGAACAGAGATTATTACGAGTATCCAAGTTTGTCTCATTTCACGATTGAACATTAATTATAAGAAAAAAGATGAAAAAAAAGCTTTTCATGCAAATCCAAAACAATAATATCATGCATCTTAATGTGGAGAACATAATTGTAGTGCCAATAACAAAAAAAATGGAGATTATTACGGCTATCCAAGTTTGCCTCATTTCATAAATGAACATTAATTATAAGGAAAATGGTGGAAAGAAAAGCTTTTCTTGCAAA
>JAQSVH010010526.1:0-11915 GCA_029448705.1 Adansonia digitata | reverse complement strand
TGGAATCCTTTTGTATGAGATATTTCTTTTATTTATTTTTTTTTAAATGATAATAAGTATGAAAGCTATTAAAATTTTCATTTTATCAATGATGAGAGAATGGTTTTCATGATTGAGACTTTAATAATTCTGAAATAGCAACATAGATCCCTGAAATTATACAAGTATTGATACTGAACTCTGTTATGCATGATATGTTGCCACAATGGTTATATTTCATTACAATTATTGGGTTATTTTCCGAAAGGAATTCTCATACTTCTTCCCTTTGAATTTTCAGTATCGAATCTCAAATGTAAGGTACAATGTATCAAGTGGTGAACGTTACCCTGTACCGGACAAATCAGCTCCCGTTTACATCACAGTTGGAGATGGTGGAAATCAAGAAGGTCTAGCAGGAAGGTTAGTCAGATGGCATATTGCAACAATGATAATAACAGCTATGATGATCCACTACTCAGTTTACAATAATCTGTAAGAAATGACTTTCCTGGTTGACTTTAGTGACTGTTTTTTTTCTTTTTTTTTTTTTTGGTTCTGTAGATTTAGAGATCCCCAACCAGAGTACTCTGCATTCCGAGAAGCCAGTTATGGCCATTCGACACTGGAGATCCAAAACAGGACACATGCATTCTACCATTGGAATCGCAATGATGATGGGAAAAAAGTGGCCACTGACTCATTTGTACTACACAATCAGTACTGGTGAGTACAATTAACCGTTTCTTACTCTAGGCAGTGATTGGTGCACCCTGCAAGTTTTATGGTATTTGACCTGTCAGCCTCAGTTTATATGGATTCATAACTAAGGTTACCATCTTATCTGTTACATGGGACAAAAAGGTTGGAACAACCGCCTTTTTCTGATATAAATGGCGTTTTCAATTTGTATAAGAATGTACACACACAAGAAAAAAAATTATAAAAGGGATAAAATCATAGTATTCAATACATATATATTGACACTTTCATGTGTTCGTTTCGTGTTTGTGTCACGTTTTAGTTATTTTTCTTTATTTCATATAAACGTATCATGTCAAAAGTTGTCAAGTCTCACCATGGTTCCATAGAAGTCTAAGCCAGACAGATAATAGGGAAAACATGAAACAAAATATGAAATATATTGGATATGTTGAAGGAGAATTGACTCACTTAAAGATGAGTCTGACTCGTTTTCTTGCAGGTCAAGTAATCTTAGACGAAGAAAACTGAAGAAGCATCATTTGAGGAGTGTGCTTGGGCGGATTGCTTCCTATTGAGAAGATGAAATTTCGATCAAGAATTTTCGTCATCTCTGGTATGATTGGTTGATTAAATTTCAGTAAGGAGATGAAAATGCCAACATTGATCAAATTGATTAGCAAAGATGCAAATTCCTTGATGGAGATAATGACATCATGAAGCTCTTCCAGCATTGATCTTTTTTCTTCTAATTCATGCTTGAAAATGAAATGTTTAAATGACTCATAAATTGTTTGCTGCGGCAAAATCTCTAGAATTATCATTGTTCAAGAATTAGGTTGATTTGCTTTGATTGGAAATGACTTTGGAGTGTTTTTTTTTTTCTTCTTTCTGTTGCCTTCACCCACATTGCCGGTGAAAGCAAATAGGATTATGAAAAGCTTGCTCTGCCTTTTTATCAATGCCTGAATCTACATTTGACAACTTCGTAAACTATCTATGCCATTAAATGAGTTATACACCAAAGATTTTGAAGATATCCGTTAAAAGGTTCCCCCCCGCCCTACTTGCATGGTATAGGAAGTATGGGGTTCTTTTTAGGGTTTACATCGATGTAGACTTTCTTTACCTTAATATTTGGTTTTTGGGGTGTGATTCTCTTTTAACTTTATATCATTGATGCCAATGTCATCCATCATATCTTTTGTTTTGCAATGTGGTTGGTGACTCAAATATTGAGCGTTTGTTGGTTGTTATATTTCTTAATTATGAGGTATGAGATTTAAATATTTAAATCCCGCATCATAAATTTGTCGGATTTATATGAATTTACACTTACTGCACTCTAATAACTAATTCCGGGGTTTGTGGTTCTTTAAAAAGTTCATACCTATTTATCACGAAATAGTTAGTAAATCAAAGGCATTAGAGAAAATAACTCTTAACTAACGGTGATATTCAAAGGTTCATCTAAAAGACAACTTAGAAAAAAACAGCAATAGCGAAAGAAAGCCTATGGGAAAATCCCTATTTTCTCATGTAAACTAAATGCCGTTTTGCTTTGATCTGTATGGTATCCTGAACTTGAACTTTACACACACCATACAACCGTTAAAATAAATTTATATATACAATTTTTTAAATATTAGGTCCTAGTATTACATACCCCAGGGTATTGGACATCCTCTGAGAGCTAATGGTTTGATATATACGGATACTGAAACATGCATGGCTGTCCACATGAATTGGAATAAATTGGCAGCTTTGGCATACTTGAGCTGCAAACTTGAATTTGCAGACCTGGCTTCTCTCTAGTTAGAACTCAGAACCTCTCTCTTTGGATCACTTAGGAATCGCGGAAAATTGGCTGCGGCATCCACTTAAGATGCAGATTCAGTTTTCCAGATTTAGCTCCTTCTAACTGGAGGCTATCTTTGTATTCCCCTTCCAATATAACCCTAGTCAATGTCAAAATGCATCTCCCCATGTAGTCCTTCAAGATAGAAAAAAAAAAAAAAAACTAGTTTTCAGCATTATTACCATTAAAATTTGAAATGGGAAGCCACAATAGAGTGTTGAAAATAATGCAACATCTAGCATTCAAGAGGCCCCAATGAAGATGGAACCTGACACCCCTACCCTTCAACACCGTGTAATTGTATAGGACATAGCTTAAAACTTACTACTGTATCATCTAATTTAGAGATCAAACAGAATTTATAAGACCCGTAAAGAACAATTTAACAGTTCCATAAGAATACACACACACACACACACACACATATATATATATATTTTAACAGTAATAGCAAATACTTTACCTTTCCAAAAGTGTCATGGTCCCAGACTTCAAGGATTAGCATATCATGTAATCCGTCCTCAACAACAAAGTCAAAAGTTTGATTCCAAACTGGATTCAAACTGTCATTCACGACCTGACAAAGAAAACCAACTTTCAGACCCAAAAAATTCCTTATGCCCCCATTCCTGAAGGATAAAGGAAACAAAGATCCATACAAGAGTCCAGCATGGTTCACTATAACTACCAATTAGCTATAATACTATGCATAGAAAAAGGGTAATAACAAAAGGAAATAGCACAAGAAAAGGCGAACTCTGTGAGGAAATCATAACTACTAAATGAATCCTAAAAAACACTCAAAAATAACAAGGATCCAAGAAGTGGCTAAATGATACCACATCTTGCATCAACCAAAAGGTTTCAAAATCAAATCCCCTCCTTCAAACCCAAACTTGACCACGAAATAAACTATATAAACAAAGAAGGATAACAAACTCCACCTTTGGGCAATCAAAATCTTACCCTAGTTTTGTTTCTTGCCTCTGATTTCTTCATAGTGAGCACAACATAAGGATCAGCCTTTCCCATTAAATCTACAGTGGATAAATCTTCAGCAGATATCACCGTGACAGACAGAACTCCTCTAATAATAACCTCCTTTTTCTTCTGTGCGACTGATTTTTCATTTTCAATTGCATCTGTTCCATTAGCTCCACTTTTAAGAACCTTCTCCAAGGAGGTCATTGAAAAGTTAGAGGAAAAAGGGTTTGTAAAACTATTCTCCATGCCAAAGGGGGAGTACAAGAGCTCCAAGTGTACCTAAAAAACCAACATAACAATTTCAAGCATAACATAAATATCACCACTTCATACAAATACAGAATTCTTTTGAAGAATAAACAACCTAATAGAAATAATGTAGGAAATAATTTAAAGAGTGAGTGAATAAGTGCATGCAACTTAGGGCCAACAAATGCTGGCATAGTCTGGTTTGGAACCGGGTCTCTCCCAAAGCACAGGTTCATTGTGTGGCTTGTTGTTTTGGAGAGGTAAGTACTCTTTCTCATATTAATGGTTGGGGCTACACTCTTTCTAAAAAAAAATTATTTTTATGATATGTGGGAAGAGACAGACGACCATATCTTCTTGACATGTAGCTCTTCTAAAGAGGTTTGGAGGACGATTTGGAGAAGATTCTTACTATGAGGCAGGATGGTAACAGGCATATTGAGTTGGGTCGAATACTTGGTGACAATAAGGGTAAGACATTTAAGGCTATCTTGCTAAGCAGGGATTCATTCGACTGCTTACCTTTACCACATTTGCAGAGGCAGGAAAAAAGAAAAGTTGGCTGTAATGCTGATAGTTTTTTGCATTCCATTATCTTTTATGTATAACTATAAACTAGGCTGAATGCCATTATTATATAGTTGACTCCCCACCAGTAGAATCCCCGGTGATAATGAGGGCATTGATGTGGGGGGAAGTCATTAAATTTTCTCTGGATTGATATCTTCGTACTGCTATAATAGGTTTCTCCAGCTTTCTTGGATACACAAGGCTAGTTATCCCAAAAAGAAAAAAGAATGAGTGCGTCTAAGAGAGAGAATATTGATTTTCAAACAAGTGAGCTATGAGACAACAGGTAGATAAGTACCAAAGAAAACGTTTGCTAAAAGTTAAAATTATCACTCTATTAAGGAATTAACGCATGTTTGTATAAATTATAAGAAAGAGCATTCATATTATGGTAGTTACACTTGCATAAGGTACTCTGCAAGCATCATTATTGGAAAGAATAAAAAGCTAACCTAGGAAGTAATCACCTCAAAAAAATTAAGTTTGCCGAAAAAATATATGCAAGTACACAATGCATGACTCTTATTATACTAATAAAGGAAGGTACAATATCCTCACCTGCCCCCTGTACTTAGTATCTCTCTGGATCTCCAAGTCTTTAACCAGATTCAACCAGACATCCTTCACTTTACCAGGTTCAAGCTCCCTTAGTTGTACTTGAGCACATCCAATGAGCTCGGATGCCTGAACCCCCTCATCATCATAGATTCTTACCACCAAGTGCTGAGTTGTTGCATCCTCAATAATAAATTCATAGTGTTCATTCCAAATAGGATTCAACTCATTGTTCTGGGGAGAAAGCACAAAAGTCACTTCTAAACCTACTGGAAAAGTTATTGAAATAGTTTTTCATTTTTCTTATGGAAAGGAACAAAGAGGAAGCAGAGAGGGGAAGGACAACTTACAATTGTTTTACTTTTTTTCATTCTGTCAGGCAAAGGGCGCACATATAATACAGCATAGGGATCCGATTTCCCAATTATATCTTTGTTCGTTAAGTCCCGTGCCCGGACAAGCTTCACCTCTAGTATTCCAACTGGCTTTAACTCCAAATCACTGAAAATAGAAAGACATTGACTTCTTTTACCATCAGCTGTTCCATTACCTAGATGTTGAGAGAAAAGAAAGAGATCGACACCGCATCCTAAGTAAATCAACCAATTCACAAGTACTCACATCCTCTCTGTGGGATACTCGTAGTAATTATATTCAAGAGAAAATACGATTAGACTATCAAGTCACCTATACTAACTACAGTTTCAGATAAAATTCAGCAAAACGACTATTTTCTTTGTTCAGATTCTTGATCTTGTTCAGTAGACCAGAGCAAGGCTCTTTGTATGTCGTCCATGTGTTTGGCATAACTCCCTAGTTCCTTCCTCTTTTCTACATTGCACTATATTACTATCTCTTGAGAAAAGGGAAAAGTAAAAGAAGTACCTATAGTCGCCAGGCAAAATGGGAATAATTTTTCTTACGGGCCACATGATAGAATCTTCAATAGCATCCCGTATTGTGCTCTGCATGGGAAACAATATAATAATATTTAAATCTCTTTGACATATGAATAACACTTTCCATCTCACAAAGTTCAACAATAGCAACTTACTACAATGCATCACTATGCGAGTCATGGACACCAAAGCAATCAACTCTTACTTGTACACAAGGTACATGCACATTTAATAATGTACAGAAGCGGTACTAATCATCTCATACAAAACCTAAAGCTCACATAAAGTCGCAAAGCTAGAATGAGGTTTCAACTTTCAACTTTAATATTTACGAGTTATAAAATGAAGTCAAATGCCAAATCCTACTATAACACTCTGGACTGCCCATTTGTTATCCTTAACTAGGAAAACATTTTTTTTTTAAGAATAACAGCCACAGTCGTGAACAAATAGAAAGCAGGGTAATCAAATTCCAAACATCTATAAGCTGGATACAAGTTAGTGATTTTATTTGGTTTTATAATGCAGGAAAGGATTTTGACCAATACAGCAAATTAATTAATCTTGAAGACCTTATGCAAGGACAAGGAATCTTGAAACGATATTTCAGGTTCATCAATTAAAGAGACTTGATAGTAACTGAAACAATAAAGTCATCACTAGTATAAAATCCTTAAGAATACAAAGGGTTGGTTATCTTTATGGAAAATTCTCAACAGTTCACCTCTCCTTATTTGAAAACAACACCATACCATGGGAAGTGGCAAGTTACCACTACTAACATAATCCTTGACCATATAAAGGTTTGGTTATCATGGTGGCGTATTCTTGAAAATTGTCCACTCCCTAGATGATAACAAATTACACCATACCATGTCAATCAACAAGAAAACTTGACATAATGGAATGCAAAATGGATCAACTGTCTAATATGTTGATGGGTCCATGCATTGAGACCTGATGGTCAATGCACAAAATCTCACAACAATTTGTTTTACTAATTTGCAATATTCCTCCAAATACTCAAAGAACCCTTTACGATATCTTAACATGTCAACTAAATCACCAAGACATGCTGTTATTTTGAGCAGACGAAAACTAGAAGTTGATCTGTTTGTGGCAACATTAATGCAAAAATTAAGACCATAAGAAGAACTGGCAAAGTTTATTGATACAGTAATACAAATATGAATAGTAAGGTAACCCAGTGTCAAAAGTCACACAAACCTCAATAGCATCAGAAAGTCCAGGAATAGTTGATATGTCACCACCAATGACTTTGAGGGTGAAATCCAACTTTTTCTGCAAGCAAAAAATGCACATGTTGTTATATCAACCATTTGCATATGCGTGGTGCAAGTGTAATATGTGTGACGAGCTCAAGCGTACAAAGGCAAAATATTTCACCTTCAGTAGCCTCGAATGTATCAAAATTACTTCCACTTGGATATCAGGGATAGTATCTTCAACTGAAGCTACTGGCATGAATCAGTTTTTACAGAGATTTTACACACAGCAACCCAATGATTCCTATTTAGCAATCAAATTAAGCAACCAAAAAAAAAAAAGACACTAGAAACAGGAATGAAATCTATCAATAAGTGTTAAAAGGGAACCAACATAATTATCATGAGCTTATATTTGAACGAGTACAATTCAATTGCTAAGCATTATGCCCTTAATTAATAACTTCAATAGATAGCAAACTAGTAAGAAAGTTCGTCTAAACATAAGATTCTTTTTTTTCTTTGGATACCAAAAAAATTGCATTCACGTAAATATTATATGCGTTAGCAAATATCTCAATGAAACACTATAATCCAACGTGTATAAGCACACTTGCATCTCAATCGCATTTCTTTCCATTTCTACGATTAAAGCTCTTTCTCAACATGGATTAACTTGCAATATTAGAAACAAATAACATACCTTTTTTCTCAGAGAAAAACAAACAGCTCCAAAGCAAGGAAACTCATTCACCAGGGGCTTAAATATCAACCTGAAAACTCCAGTGAATCCAATATCTTTCACCTAATTCAAATAAAAAAGGAATCAAACATCAACTGTCATTCCGGAAGAAAAGCTTAAAAACTTGAGACATGATGCTGTTATATAAGATAAAATCCACTGCAATATATATATATATATATATATGTAGAGCCTCAACAAAAAAGAATAAAATTGGTTTGCAACATTCATGCTGTTTACAAGCATAGTTGCTTATGGCTTCAGGCAATGTCAAAAGGTTGGAATAGCCACAAATAACAAAATATTACGATGAAATATAGATCTAGTAAGGTAAGTTGCTATTAATTGATCTAAAATCTATAAGCTTTCTGCATGAAGTTTTTGAAAAATCCATACATACAAATGTCTGCTATACTCTAGGCATATCAAAACATCAGCGAAAATTTATGTAATTTATGCTTGGTCTTCATTTCTTTCAGTGATCAAACTCTTTTGATAACTACCCAACAAATGCTGAAGAACTCCATAGTTTTAATATCAATATTCAACAAAACTTACTTTTAATTACATTTACAACCATTCAATAGGATTAACAATGGCAGGCCAGAAATTTGGTAGCAGAGCACGTAGAACAATTTTCTAAAACAAGGATGAAGAATATTATAGCTCTTAATTCAAGAGGCAAGTATAGATGCCTAAACAGTGCATTTAAAGGGAATCCAAGCAAGAAGCCATAGCAAATAAGCAAACCAGGCCAGACAATACCTGGACAGGTAGTGATACACCAAGATACGTCTTGATATCGAGTACTATATTTGAATTTGCATCCCACTGCATTTCCAACTCCATTGTAACACTGTCAGCTTCATCTTCAACAATAGTTACTCCTAAAGAATGACACTGCTTCATAAGGTTATCGAAATTCTAAAGATCCAACCAAATTATAGAATCTTTCATTCCAAAATGCACCCAGAAAAGCATCAATTAAAAAAATGAAAAAACCCATTTCTTTCTTACTTAGTATGGATTCACTAAGGATGCGTGTGGCTTTTGCTAATCTTTTATTTTTTCAGAAGAAAAAAAAAAACAGAAACTGTGATTGGATTAATTAAAAAAGGAACCAGTATTTATGGAAAATTAAAAAAAAAAAAAACTAAACTATATGAAAAACAAAAAACATTATTTTTGCTATTATAGAGAAACAACTATGTTTGAACTAATGTTTTATTTTTGTCATATTCTTGGATTAATGGCCATACATTTAATCCAAAATGGCCAAAAAGAATAGCGCTGAGAAAATTCGTTAACAACTAACAACTCAAAACCAAATTCGTTAATAAATAACGGAAACCCAAACACTACAATTAAAATCAAAGCCTTCAGAAAATCATAATTATTTCTTTAAACTTACCAGTAAACTGTGGTGCAACAGTGCCAAGAGTAAACTTAGAAAACTTCAAAGACGACAATATAACCGGCCTATATTGTTCAAGCACCGGTTCCACCGAAGTCTTTATCCGATCAGATGCTGCCTACAACACCAAATTTAAGCAATTTTTTCTCAAAAAAAAAAAAAGGGTAAAAATCTTTTTTTGGGGGGGGGGGGGGTGTTGGTCATCTGTTCATTGATTAAACAAAGCATTTTACCTCATTAACGTAAGGCCAGATCTTCGCAAGGTGCAGATTAAGCCAAGTCAACTTCTGGTGCTGCGAGAAGACAACCCAAGAAGGGTAGAATTGTGCTGGCAAGATCTTTCTAGTATCTTCCACTGTCATTCTTGCAAAAGCAGCCACCGTCGTTGCCTAAAACAAAATAAAACAAATAAAAAATAGTAAGAAAAATACAACGAAATTCGATAAACAAAAAGTAAGAAAAAGAACTAACGAGCTCAATTCGACGCTTTGATCGAGAGTTCTCGGACCGAACAAAAAGAACGATAATAGCAAGTCCGACGACAAGCCCAATCACGAGTCCGACGACGAATCCCATTTTCCGAAAGATACAAAAATTACTGTGAGATTGAAAATTGAGTGAAAAAAATGCTGTTTTTGAGCAATAATGGAAAAAGGCGTAAAAAGGCTTTTTTTAAAAGAAAAAAGGTTGATAGCGTTGAAGATTTAGCGGAGGCCCAAGTAGCAAAATTGTGGAATTAAGTTGAATAAATCGAACATTATTGTTACTTTTAACATGATTTTTAGGGGGCGACGAAGAAACCGGGCGAGAGAATATGCAAGAAAGTCAGTGAAAGCAGAAAGGACGTTGCCGACAGACAGGAGGGTGATCCCTTTGGTTGTGCAAAGTGATTTGGCTTATTAAAACGTGTTCACCAATCAGATTGCGACACGTCGGATTTGGATTTTGTATTGCGGTTGGAAAGATTCTCTTTAAAAAGGAAGGGGGGGCCTGAATTCGCCATGTGGCGACAATCGTTTACCATTCTTGATTCTTCCGTTCCTTGTACAAATTTTATTGTTGCACGGATTTGGATTCTTATACTAAAACTAAAAGATATTTATTATTATATAATAAAAAAGAAAGGAAAACGTTTTTACAATTTTAAAGAATATTATGATGATAAGGACTGAATAAGTTTGTTTTTCCTTATTATTATTATTATTATTATTATTATTATTATTATTTGTCAATAATCAAATGACTATTGTAACTGTGTGGCAACCAATGGGTGGAAAACAGGTGTTCAGTAGAGAACTCTTCAAGATGTGGAGAAAATTAGATTTATTGCCTTTCTTTGGGCTGAAACTTTCCTCTTCCTGTTGGTGTTCAACAAGTTGTTCATTGCGCTTGTTGAAGATTGAATTTCAACAGCTTCATATAAATGGAATAGAAGGGCCTTGACTTGCACCCCTAGCTGCCTTTATACGCACTTGTCATTACCTACTGGAATTAGGCCAAAACAATCACCTCAGTCCATAATCCTGAAAGCCCCAAGGAACATCCTATAAGGGCTGTACAGTAGTGTAGACAAGCCCAGGGCGAAGTTGTGACCTTGGAGACAGCAGTGGAATAGTGAATATAGGCCTGTAAAAGCAACAGTGCTGGTGTCAGACGCGGCACGCGGGCAATACCAATGCTGTTGGTACCGATGCATTGCTCAGACAGCAAAACTCGCACTATGGCACTAACGCCGGTGCTCATCTTGTCTCGTCCGCGCCGACTTACCAAACATTGCTCATTTCGGTTTTTTCGGTTCGCTGAATTTTTTGATTTTATCCTATAAATAAAAGATGCTTGGCATGTGAATGCATATAAAACAATTTAAGACTCAGAACACTTTAAAATCAGCACATTCTGCACCAGTCCAATCAGAGCCTCCTCTCTTCTACAACAACTTATTATTAATTTAATACTCTGAAACCAACTCTAACGTCAAATGTTTGTGTTTTCATCAATACGTAAGATAGTGCTTGCAAATAAGTACATAGATTCAACTCATAGGATTGGACCCAAAATAATATTCCATTTATTTTTAAGTATTTTTTATTTGTCAATATTTAGACACAATCTAATATTCCATTCATTTTTAAATATTTTTTATTTGTCATATTCTAGTAAGATTATAATAAATTTCAATTCTATCAAAATATTTATTTAAATTTAATTTTGATTTAATTTTAAAAATTAATAAATTAAATTCCAAATCATTTTAATTCGAATAATTAGAATTTAAATTGGTTCAAGTTTGAAATTCAAATTACTTAAACATAAAAAAATATAAATACAAAATAATTTAAATTTAAAATAATTGAAACCTTAAAATTAATCTAAATTTTTAAAATTTAATTTGATACGATTCAAACTCAATCAAAAATATGTCTAAATGGCAGCAAAGGTGCATGCATGCCATACGGCTGGAAGGCTATGCAAGTCTAAAACATATGCAGTAAATTTATTTATTTATTTATTTTGCTTTCCCATTTGAGCAATTAACATAAAGTGCAAACGTTAGGTCACTAAAGACCGGCAATGAAAATGAAGTGGGAAGATGCCTTTGCTTGAAATTTTGTCATCAAAATTTATTTATATTGATAAAACAATCCATATTAATAGGCTAATTTTTTTTAATATAAACACCAATACGGTCGACATACAGCTACATTATTATATATGCAGGTACATTTGATTTTAACTA
>JAQSVH010010515.1:0-11917 GCA_029448705.1 Adansonia digitata | reverse complement strand
TGCTTGATTAGTATTTTGGTGAACTTGCGGAGGGTAGCTTTATGGTGGGTTGGATGGGATTGCAAAAGATGGGTTGTAGGTTATGGCATTAATTAGCTGAGGGGGTATTGTGATAGGGCGAGAATATAGCGTGCTTAGGTAGTAAGGGTCAGGTATTTGACACCGTTTTGGCTTAGATGGGCTAGCATAACTCATGGCATTAGCCTTTCCTTCCTTCTTCTTACTGGCAATGGGCTTTTTACTCGATCCAGATATTTCCTTGATAGACATTCTACCACTCTTAATGGCTATGTCAATCATTTTTTCAAAGAGGACTACAACTGCAAATTTCTTTGTGGCATTTCCTATAAGTTTCTCATAATAAGGAGCATGTAAGGTGTGAATGAAAGTGACTATCATCTTTTTCTCTATAAGGAGAGGCTGTACTAGGGTTGCCTCTTTTCTCCATTTTTGGGCGTATCACCTGAAACTTTTAATGGATTTTTTCTTGAAATTCATCAGGAAAAGTCGATCCGATGTCCCCAATCTAAAACATGGCGGTATCAGTTTAGAAAGGCCTTAGCTATGTCAGCTAATGATTGGATTTTTCCATTGTCTAGCTCGATATACCACCAAGTTGCTACCCAAGTGAGGTGTGCTAAAAGTAATGGATAAAGAGCTTTTCATAGGTACATTCGAACGTGGACAGAAGGGTTGATGGTTTCACTAAAATTTTCAAACTCTAAAGCCTTAAACTTTAGGGGAATAACAAGGTTGGACACCAAATATAGCGATTGCATGTCAAAATCTTTGAACTTGTCACTCCCTTCAATAGCTTGAAGGCATTTTTCTAATAACTGGAATTGTTCATTTCTTCTACAGTCATGGTGGACTTTTGACATTTTGTTTTCTCTAGTTCCTCATGATCAAAGCTTATCAGACCAGCTGATGAAACCCTTGCGTTAACCTTTGAGTACCAGTAATAAATTGGCTTACCACAATGGGATTTAGGTAGGTGACTAGAGGAGCCTAAAAGGCAAGTGAAGGAACGGGCCGCTGTTCTTTTCTAGTTTCCCCTTAGGTGGGTTCTGGATTATTGGTAAAGGGACTTTCAATGTTGGAAGGATCATTCCTTGTGTTAGCAGTGCAGGCTTGCCCTTTTTCTTTCATAGAGGTTGTCATTAGTTCCATAAGTCTCGCAATTTGAGTTTGTATTTCACTTTGCTAACGGAGCATTTGGTCTTGTGATTCCTTAACCATTAGCTCAAGTTACTCAATACGAGCTTCATGATCACTCTCCATGATTTCTTTGCGGCATTGCATGTTGTAGCGATGCAAGATGTGAGGTTCCATTTACCTGATTGACCTCGAAATCCCTTGCACTTTTATGGCCAATTCTCATATTAAACTTTTACTTAAAAATGTATTTATTGATAAGTGTTTCTGATGTAATGATGAGTTTAGATAACGAATGATTGATGCAAGTGTATAGAATAAAATAGTGAAATTAAATGTGCATATGCATTTGAGACAATTGATTCATGGAATAGTTTCATCCATAACATCATTCATAGAGCCATAAAAAAGTTTTTTCTTGCAACTTGATTACATCTGAAAATATCTAACGTGATTACATTGTATAATCACACAATCAAGAAAGCCTAAAAGTTGTTGCTCATGATCTTGGATAAGTATAATGTCTCGCCTTATGGATCGAGCTACCTCAATCATGTTGTCTGCCTCTCGTTAAGCCATTTGAACTTGTTTAGTAAGGTGTTAATGTTGTACTTGGTAGTTCAGATGTGCTTGGGCGATTGTCAGTTGCCACTCTAGTTCGCATTGCTTGGAGGTCCTTATTAGCTCATTGATATGACCTTGACAAATCTAGAGAGACTACTCTAACTCTTGGATTCTATGGGTGAGGACTTCATTTTTGACCCTGATAGCTCTCACATCTCGCATTTGGGTCTTGAATCTTTGATTTCTTCATTGGTAGGTAGAGGCAAGAGCACGTGCCCTTTTGAATTTTTCTTTGCTGGTTTTAACATCCTCTTTTACTGATTCAGCTCGTGATTAAGAGTGGCCACTTCTGCTTCCCATTTGACTAATGTCTTGCCAAGATGTCAAGACTTGTTAGCTTTTCAGAGCGTCACATTATCCTTGGTTAGGCTTTAGAGGTCATCTTATAGTGATCCCTTTCTTTGACGACTCGATCTATTTCACCGCTCCTAAGATAGATATCCATCTTTAACTGGCCCCTTTCCTTCTTAAGTCAAGAGATTTTTATGACAAAAGATGCCTTTTCTTGTTTGAACTCTGTCCTAAGTAGTTCAATCTCAGAAGGTTACTCTTCTATTAGGATTGTAGTATCCCAGAGTTGGGTGGTGGCAATGGGTCATTGATACAATAGAGTCTCCATTCTTCATGTCTAGGAGTGGTAGGGCTTCCTCTCTAGTATCTTTCCATGCAATGGATTTTCTTCCAAGCTTGGAAAGCTAACTGGACTTTTGCTTTATAATTGGGCTCTTTGTATTCAAAATCCCAATGTCTTAAGTCTTTGAAGAATGGGATGAATTGCTAGCACTGGAACTGATGCAATACCAATAAAGGAGCATAACTGGTATTTCCCTATAATCCTAAAAGTGGTATACAAGTGTAGTCTCCATGTCTATACACAATCGCCTAAGGGAACACCCACGAGGCCTTTCATGTGACTTCTTCCTCGTTGATGTTTTGTAATTCCTCAACCTAATGCTTTTCTATCTTATCTTGATGACATTCTTCCTCTAATGTCATGGCAAGAGGATTGATCTTGAAGAAGAAATTTTGCCTAGCTCTCTCTTTCCTAACACAAAAATGACCTAGGAGCCATATCTAGAGCAATAGGGTGCACCCAATAAACCTTCATGTTCCCATTCTTTTACAAAAACTGAGGGCACAGATGGTTTCAGCGATGATGGAGAAGGCAGGGTTGATGTTGCAACATAAGTGAGAAAAGAAATCTGTGACTACTGCCTCTACATAATCCAAAGTCTTTGGGAATATAACGAGCCTGTAGATTGCCAGGGCGTAGACATCTTGAGCTTTCTTTTGATCAGAAAGATTACAATGGCATCTTTCAAGCTAGCCCAAGAGATGCATTCATTGCTTTCTTTGACCTTAACGTGAGTATTAACTGATGCTTCTGTGGCCCTAAGAACTTGCCTCAACCTTTTCTTGAAACGAGGAGACGTGAGCACTTTGCAATAAATTTGATCTAACTTGGCCTTTTCTATGTTAAGTAGAGTTGTGTACTCATTAACGGTAGGGACTAAATCTTGTTGGTTGAAGGTGAAACATCAGTAGGTCATATTCTAAAACTGTGCCACTGCTCATAGCAAGCCATAATCCAACTAAACTCAAAATAAGAGAGCTATGTCCGCATACTTTTTAGTAAAGGCTTCTTTCTTATTGTTATCCCAACTATCCCAAGTGTGTTTCAGTTTCTGACAAACATTTTGGCAAAAATCGATCTTGACCTCTTCATACATTTTTTAGACATAATTAGGCTTTAAGATATCTCCATCTAAATGTTGGTGACCTTCTGACCATGTTCTGACATCTTCAAAGGACTCAATAGTGGAGATGAGCTATTGCTCTATAAATGATGCCCTTTACTGAACACTGAGCCAGAACAATTACCCTAGAATGATGATGATCATGATAGTTATGATGAGATGATGCACGTGCCAAGACACAAAACAAAAGGAAAACGGGTTAGTAAAACAATAAGAGACAAATGTAAGGAATTAAAGAATTTAAGAACATCAAAAAAATATGCATAACATGTCTCAACCAAGGTGATAAGACGAGAAACGGGCAGCATATCAACATGTCTAGATACAACTTGCCCTTCATAAGTTGATAAAATAAACGATCGATAGTAATATTTGTTATCACCACTAATGTGGATATGCGTTAAGCCGTGACTCGAATAGCATAATGGTTTACAGCATAAGACATTGTGAATGATGTTTTTTGCTAACCGTCACTTATTTAGACAAAGGTTAGCTGTTGTTCGAGCAGCGCGATAGCATGCCTTGATAAATGAAAAAAATACAAATATGGGTGAAATTGTACACTCATTATTACCTGCGTAGTTATGGTAATTAAGAGTAAAGGTTAGGAATGTTTCCCTAAGTAACCCTATTCTCTAGGTGTTCTAGCAATGTTCTAGTATGGTTTGACATGGTTTAGCTTATAAGGCTCACTATATAAGGTTTAAGTTGATGCCTAAATAGGCATCTGAATTGCTTCTCCATCCGGTAAGGATAGTCAAGGCACCTCGATCCTAAGCCCATCATGGATTTGGCAAAACAGGTTCAATCCGATGGATGTATTTCCTTATGCAAATATAGAGGGTTACTCACAAAAGGCATAGGTAATTTACATCCGAGAAGTTATTGCTATGCCTATGCAAAGGGTTACTCATGAAGGCAAGTAGCTCACTTCCTCCTAATGATTGGGTTATAACCTTGCCATGGAGTTTGGCGGGACTCTAATGCACATGCAAGTGCATGGTGTGTGATGAGGAAATGATCAAACCTTTTTGCTTGCTCCCATATTACCATTTTTATTAAACTGATGATTATTCAAAAATAAGATGATCCTAACAATTATGTCAAACAAAAGATTAGTTGACAAAACAAAAAAAAAGGGTTCATAGTTAAATAATGACCAAAGATTGAAGGAATCGAGAACCTAGTAAGACATGGCTAGTTATTGGCCTAACTCTTTATACAGTCCACAGTAGAGTTACCAAGCAGTCACAACATACCCTGGGGTGGATCCTCACGGATCTATGGGTGTATACGACTTAAAATATTTTTCTGACAAGGAAATGTCTTCTTGACTGAGACTTTTCCTTCGGATTGTGATAAGAATGAGAAAGTATAGATTCTTGACTCGTGATACAATAAAGGGGACCATAAGATGAATCGCTTATCTTATTGGTCTTGGATGACCATCACAAGTGGACAACATTTGGAGTTGCCACTGATTATTTTGGGTTAAGCATGATCGGATGCTTATTAAAACTAATGTCTTGAGTTACAAAACTTGAAACATCGATCCTGTGTTCTGCATGATACAAAGATTTGCCATTTGAGTTTAAAAGTTGGTTACGCATGATAAGGCACGAACCTCTTCACGATGCCCGAAATTGGTACCTTACTATTTATGTCTTATCTCAGTTTTGATTTTTTCAATCTTAACTCATCAATATTTTAATATAACCTCCTCTTAGCACAAGAATTTTATAAAAATACAAATCCAAGTTTTGATGAAAAGATTTAATCTCAATACACCCTGGATAGATGGGGAATATAGAAATTATTAATAAAAATGACCTTTGGATTTTACTTTGAAAATGGAATATTTCATTTTGGGCACCAGAAAGATACCCACACAGAACATCACCTTTAATTTTACTTGAAATGATTTGAAAATATGAATGCAAATAATCATTACAAAGAAATCGCGTTAGTAAGGCAACGAATGAAGTAACATAACATGAACCATTCAATGTAATGATAAAAAAAGGGATGGACTATTGGAATTTATCATGCAATTAGAATCAATTATCTAGGAATAACTAAATCGATAATTTTCAAGATGGATCTAGATTTGTTGATTCAACAAGGTTTTTTTAAATAAAAATAGGCTTCACTCTTGACACATTCATGGAAATCGGGGAAAAAGAAAAATTTAATTATAGTTGAAAGACAGGGTTGGAGTATTCCTCTAAAAGATGGGGTTGGAGTATCCCTGAGGATAATGAATAATTTTGACAAAGAAAGATTTTTAAATCATAACAATTTTGAAAAAGTGGGGTTGGAGTATCCCTTTGGAAGGTTAGAGTTGGAATATTCTCGTGGATGACAAATAATTTTGACAAAGGAAGATTTTTAAATCTTCACAATTTTGAACAGCGGGGTTGAAGTATCCCCTCAAAAGGTCAAGGTTAGAGTATCCCTCTAGATGACAAATAATTTGGACAAAGAAAGAATTCTAAATCTTAACAATTTTGAAAAGCAGGGTTGGAATATCCCTTCGAAAGGTTGGGGTTGGAGAATCCCCAAAAGTGACATGTCTGACACTTTTTAGAGAAGTCGAGTTGGAAAACTTAGGTTGACAAAACTTTATGATTTAGAACACGAGTGAGCATTTTAACAACTTTTGGCAAAAGAAATTATTATGAATAATGATGCTAAAGATGTAAAATATATCCGTGCCTTGATACGAGCCTATGGGAGGTCAAAGCATGTTCTCGAGGCTGGTTAGGGTGATATGGTGACATTCGAGTGTCTCGACATGACGCTCTAGAAAACAAATCAATTTTGACCATAACCAAAAATAGGGGACAACATCACGCTATCTTATTTCCCAAATTTATTCTAAATTATTTTGAAGGCTTTAGAGGGTGGACAAGATATCATTAGAAAGGTAACTCGATGAGGGTCAATCTAAAAAAAACCCAATGTCCCAAAAAATCACTTTCTAGGGGAATAAATTTTCAAGTTTGGATTAATTATGCTGCTAGCAGAGCATACGAGGGACAAGATGTGTCAAAATTTGAAAAATCACCCCAGACTCATTTGGTATCAAAAAATTGCAAATGATACCTTTATGAAAAGGGAATTTCTTGAATGTTTTTAGGAAAAATGTTTGAAGGAGTTGGAAAAATCATTTAGTGGGTCTAAACGGCCTGATCAGAATATATGTTACTGATTCTAGGGGTTCTGGATAATTTAGATTTGAAAAATTATAACTTTCTCATTCGAAATGATCCAGGGGTGAATAAGACATTGTTTTAAAGATAATTTGACACATTTCGAGAAAAAATATTAGAAAATTCATGAAAACTCGTTTGGGATTTTAAACAAAATTTTCAATTCATAATAATTTTGCTACTAGCAAGGGATTTTTTTTAATTTTCTTTGTGTTTTCGGGTCCAAACTCAGGTCATTTCCATTTGAACATCCATGACTAAAGGGAAAGAGTGGCACGAGTGTCATGAACTCATTTGCATAGCCCCAGAGTAGTTTAGGATGATGAAACAACCCATTGATAATACCACTCGAGGTTTCAACTTAAAAACCAGACACAAACATTTCAGGAACAAGTGTCGGGCTATTTTTGTTGGAAAATCAAAAGTTTTAAGCTCGTTTAATCAGGATTCCAGATTTGGAAAACTTAATTTTCCCCAAGATTTTTTTTGCTAACTTTAAGGAAAATACTAAGTTCATGTTAATCCTCATTGGTTGAAGTTAACATGATTGGTTTAAAGAGGTTTTGAAAATCAGTTTTTAGCAGCCATCAAACATGCACTTAGATAAGGAGAAGGCAATGAAAGTACAAGAGGATGGCACATAACATGAATGGGGATGCTAACTTTACTAATGGGCTTGAAAACAAAGTGTTATGCACACATCTCATGAAGTAAAGCATGCCAAAAATGATAATGATTCATGACAAAACGCAAGTTAACGTATAAATATGCTTGAAACATTCTAGGATAAGGATTTGTGCATGGATTGAACATAACATGATGCATGGATATGGCATAAAATGCATGAACAAGAGCTGTCAAAAATAATAAGGATGAAATAAAACACTTTACACATTAAAAGGGGCATCAAGACATCCAAATCCTAAGCTACCACAACCAAAAACCATAATAACACATGAAAATCCTAAGAGGGTGATGGAAGCATAAAAGGCTCACTAAATGATAAAGATGCTAAAAAATAGAAAATGAAAGTGATTAAGTAGGAAGTTATACCAACAAAGCTTCAATTTTTGGTCAAGTGGTTGGAGCAGCAGAGATGACCTGAATTCTCTTTTTTTTCCTTATTGTTAATTAGCAAGAAAACTGAGGAAAAGAAAGGCTTCGATTCTGGTATGTGTTAGGATGTTTTTTCAGAGTGTATAGTGGTTGGTAGTGAGTGTTTGGGACTATTTTTGGATGCTGAGTGAAAGGCTATAGGAGTTTTTTTTATGTGTGAATGAGTTGGGAAAGCTGAAACAAACTGGAAAAAAAAACTCTTTTTTCAGCTGAGATATTGATGGCCTATTAATAATAGCACTTTGGAGCCAAATTGGAGGAGTTTTTGGTCATTTCTTAAAAGGACAAAGTTGTGACAGCTTATGGCTATAGGGTGGCTGTAGGAAGCCATTTGCTGCCGATGTGATGGACATAGGGTGGCTTGTTTGATTGTTGAAATAAGATACCAGCAAGGAAGATGGTTGATGGTGATCTTTGTCAACAAACAAGGGAGGAGTAGGTTGATCATATGACAGACTTTTTATGATCTAATTTAAACTTAAAAAAATGTTTTGATTAATTCACAAGTCCAAATTTGTAATTTGATATGGGTTTTGATCTTTTCTGATGCAACAAACGAGCAAAAATCAAGCTTTAAATCAATGGTGGACAAGTAAAAAAATACCCTGATCATGGAAAATAGCCTGATTGTATCGATACATTGAAGAATGTATCAATACATTTGATCTGAAAACCTTCGAATGCATCGATATAATAAACATTGTATCGATACAATGATCATTGTATCTATACCATGAAATTGTATCGATACATGTTTATTTGTATCTATACATCTACTTTACTAAATGCAAGTTTTGGTTCTGGCATGGCCTAGTATCGATACACGAGTTCATGTATCAATGCATATACTCATGTATCGATACATTTACACATTATATCGATACAAATGGGGATATTTTGAATTTTTGGGTCATTGGAGCATTATATCGATACATGAGAACCATGTATTGATACATTCAGGCAAAATTATGAATTTTCCCATTCTTTTATCCCCAAACACCTAGAACTACATCCTTTGATGCTACATCTTTGCATTTCTCTTTAATATGATCCATAAGTATTCTTGACCTCCTCAAAAAAAACTTTTTCATCGGGCAACGAGTTGCCTGGTGATCATTGCCCTTTTTCACGTCCATGCCCCAAATTGCTAAAAATTAGCTTTGATAAAATAAGGTATCTACACAATCTTAGGGACAAAACAAATATTTCAGCTCTGAATTCATGGTGACACAAGTTTAAAGATGTTGTTTTTAAGGCAAAAGAACCTTTTTTAGTCGAGAAACACTAAGCCTTGATCTTAAGTTGAACACTTTCATGGCATGGTCAATAAGTTGTTTCATTGCCCTAAACTGCTTCGAGACTATGGAATGAACTCATGATGCCCTTGTCATTCTTTCCCTTGTTTTATGGACATTCAAACATCCATAATTCGAGTTTGACCCCCTAAGGAACTTAAAAAATTAAATAATCCTCAGTTTTCATCTTGGCAGCACAGTCGTTTGAATTTTAGAAATTATTTTTGAACCATGAAATATTTTCTTTGATTTTTATAATATTTTTTTCATAAAGGGCATCAAATTAACTTTCCAACATTGTCTTATACACCCTTGGATCATCCCAAATGAAGGAGTTATGATTTTTCAAACCTTTACTATTCGAAACCCCTAGAATCGGCATATAATATTCTGTTTAAGCCATTTAACCCATCACATGATTTTTATGAAATTTTTCTTAAAAAGTTCATAAAATTCCCTTTCCGAAAAGATATTATTCATGATCTAACGATTCTAGATAAGCCTAGAACAATTTTTTTCAAAATCTATCATGCCCTTTTACTTGTATAGGCTACTAGTGTCGAGATAGATCTAACTTCAAAAATTAATTTTGCCTAGAAAATAATTTTCTAAGATTTTTGAAATATTTTTACATTAAACCTTATAAAGTTACCTTTCAAATGGTATCTTGTTTACCCCTAGAAGCCTTCAGTTGCACCAAAAATAAATTGAGGAAAGGAGATGACATGATGTTGTCCCTTATTTTTTTAACTTAATCTCTGAATCTCCTTTTATCGAAACATTCAAACATCTCAAAATGCACCTGATTGGTTCTCCCTATAGCGCAAGCCCTTTAGACACAGATCAAGACTAAAATACAAAAATGATTTCGTACTAGATATCTCTTTTCCCTATATTAAATATTTTTAGGAGACTTTAACCCAGCTACCCCAATGGGATACTCCAACCCTATTTTTCATCAAAAATCAAATTTTCTCTATATTTTTAAATATTTTTCTAACTCTATTTATGGGGATATTTCAAACCCACTATTCCAAGGGGACACTCCAACCCCATTTTTAATGAAAAATTCAAATTTTTTTCTTTATTCTTAAATATTTTCTTAACTCTATCTTTGGGGATACTCTAACCCCACTACTCCAAGGGGATATTCAAACCCCATTTTTAATTAAAAACTCAAATTTCTCTTTATTCCCAAATATTTTCTTTACTCTATCTTTGGGGATACTCCAACCCCACCTCTCTGAGGGGATACACCAATCTCGCTTTACCTCAAAAAAGAAAAAAACCCAAAATTTTCTTTCTTCCAGTTGCCTTAGACTATTTTGATTAAAATCATCTTTAACCCTCAAATCACCATTGAATCCAGACTAGTTTCTGAAATTGTCGTCCTAATTATTCTTCAATAATTGAAGGCAATTATAAGATACATTTTGATCATCCCTCCTTTTTACGATCTTTGTTCATGATTGCTTGTTTATGATATTATTATTTTTCTTTTTTCTATCTTATTAACACATTTCTTTTTGTAATGATTATTGTGCTTTCATGTTTAAAATTTGTTTTTCAATAAAGCTTACAAGGCAATTTTCTATGTTGGTACCTCTCTAGTGCCTAATATGGAACGTTCAAAATTTTTAAATCCAATCTGGACATTGTTTTCACAAAAATCCCCTATATTCTTGACACCTCTGAGGTGCATAGGTGGGAAAAAAATAGATCTAAATTTACAAAAGTTCAAGCATTAAAGGGAATTATATCTAAATAAAGATTAAATGGAACTGAGACCAAAGTTAGACATAGTTAATAGGTATCGATTTCATGGTTCGTGGGGATGCTAATTCTTCCTCGAGCGTAACCAACTCCCGAACCTAACCAATGAATCTCTGGACTTTGTAGACCTTGAAATAAATGTTTCAAGTTTTGTAACTTAAAATATTGTTTTCAATAGGCATCCAATCCTGCCTAGCCTAAAATGATTGATGAGTCTAAGTTTATGGCCACTTTGGAATGGCCACCCAACACTCAATTGAATGAGCGATTTGCTGGACGGCCTCTTTTTCTTTCACATTATTATGCCTAATCCAATTCTCGATCATAAGACAACTCAAAGGCTCAACCACAACCAACCATCATTTATTTTAAGTCCAGCGCACAATGCCCTTCAGTTCATCCAAAGTTTTAAAGGTGAGCACATGGCGACAGGCACCTTTGGTATGAAAGCGTCCCGATGCTTACCTAAGACTTAGTTTTATGTAAAATTACCAAAATACGCTTAGGCTATACCATCGACGTGAAAGTATCTGAGTACCCTAATGAACACGAAAATGACCTTAGAAGGCTAAACCAATCCTAAACATTCACCTTTGGTGTAAAAGCATCTTGGTGATGAAAATTACAAAAATGTCCCTAGGGTATATCAGTGGGAAAGTATCCTAATAACTCTAAGAGAAATGACATTAACTTAGAAGGCCAAACCAATACTAAAAATTCACCTTTGGCGTAAAAACATCCTAGCGGTGTAAATTACCAAAATATCTCTAGGGTATACCTTCAACATGAAAGTATCTTAGTAACCCTAACAGACACTAATACATTGACGAAATGACAAATCTTAAATATGCTCCTTTGGCATAAAAGCATCCCAATTACTATCTAAGACTCGATTTTAGGCAAAACTGCCTAAATGCCTTTAGGGTATACCCTCGATGTGAAAGTATCCGGTGCCTTAACGGACACTACAATGATGATAAAATAT
>JAQSVH010010493.1:0-11919 GCA_029448705.1 Adansonia digitata | reverse complement strand
ATACTAATCTTGAAAATATTTAAACACAAGCTAATTAAGCTTAAGTTTTAGTTATATCAAAACTAAGATTAATTCAATGCTAATATAGCTAACACATATGATCCTAAAATTTATATTCTTTCATTAATGAAAAATATGTACAGAATTTGAACAAGGACTTATAATTCAAAGACTTATAATTTCTGGACCGGTTGTTTCTGATAGGCATTCATGAATGCCTTGAACTTTGTTGGATTTTCATTGATAATGACTTAAACCTTGTCTTTGAGTGCCTTACAATTTTTCATAGCATGTTCCTTTACCCCTTAGTGATATTCACACATGAGGGGGATTATACCACTTCAGATAAAGGGGTTTCCTAGGGCTTACTAGGACAGTGGAGATTATTCAATTTTAGATCAGTAAAGGAAAGATCTCTCCGTAAGAGATCAATAAGGGTAGTATACCTCTATCTTTTCTCTCATATATTCCTGTGAACTATTTGAGTTAACCTCTGTGCTAACTTGCATCTCTGAGACAGGTGCTATAGTATATGGATGGACCTATGAAGATAGATGGTCAGTTATAGGTTAGAAGTAAGGACAAAGTCTGAATGGATCTCCTTGAATTGTTCTTTTCTTTTTGTTATTGATAGTTAAAACTTGCTTCTCCATTTCTATTCTAAAAGTTATTCTAGCATTAGTACCTTTTGATTCTTCCTCTCTTGATCCTATTTTTAATTTTGCAAATAGCAAATAGTGTATCCCTAAATTTCGTAAAGGCATTGGTGACTATCTTATGGTAATAAAGAGAATAAAGGTATCCATGAAGTAGGCAGTCAACTTTATGTTTGTAAGAGGTGGTTGGATTGAAAGTTACTATTTTCCATCTACAACATAGCCTTCGTAGCTTTCATAAGATTCTTTTATCATGTTTTGAGGAGTCCATTAATGGGGAGTGATTTCCAGTAGCTGCTTGTAGTATTCTAGAAATGCCTGAGTCAAATCTCACCTTGTACACATTTGGTTTCCTCCTGGTTTGGAATATCATTTAGATGTTACCCTAAAAGATATGGATGATAAGCTTTTCATCTTTAGCAAACTCAATTATTTTGCAACAGTAGGCAGTTAGATGCATTTTCAAGTAATGAGCCCATCTTTCTGGGACTTTGAATTTTAAGGGACCAGTTACATCGAGGACCACTAAGAGTTCTTTGGCATGATAAAGTCTTTTTCCTTACTCCACGGTTCAAATCCTTTCTTTGAACTACTTATATTTTTCTTGTGTTTTTGAATCCTAAATCTTCCTTGATAGGTTTAGTCTTGACTGCTCTTGATCATGAGTTGATTGTGAAGGCACTGAGCCAAAGAGCTCATTTGATTGAAGCGCGTATTCTTTTCTCTTTATGATACTTGAAAAGAGAAAGACCAATTAATATTAGAGATATGTTGGTCCTTAGCATTGTTCACATTTATTGTTGAATGCATGTGTGAATAGGTGGGTGAATGAATAAATGAATGAACTGATGATGCCATGGGTCTTTGATCAGGTCTGAACATGAGGTAAATAATAGCAAAAATAGCAAAAGTACAAATCAACATATAGAAATTGATTAATCGATAAAGATACATGTACTTGATGCCTTGCCTAAAAAAAAGGCCTAAGCCCTAGTAGCCTTACTAAATGGTGATTTAATATAGATTCTACTTCTTAAAACCAAGCCAATTTTGGGGCTACTTTGTGATAATGGAACCAACCAGCAAAAAGCATTAAGGCCATAAATACCAATGCACCAATTATGGTACAATAGAATTGTAATTCACTATATTCTAGATGCTCGCCAAATCTAAAAAAAATCCAAAGGTTATTTGTATTCCTCAAAAACTCTAGCCCACATCACCAATCAAGATTTCTTAGCCCATTATTGGCCAAACCACCTGGCTCTAGGTCCAACGTGAATAGGATCATCAAGCCATGCTTTGTAATTGGAAAAGCGAGCACTAAGGAAACACATGTCGCTCAGCCAAAGAAAGATGATGGAGAGTTGGCTGAAATGGATACTAAATATTTTGTAAGAGATCTCCTCTAAACACTGGTGTGGCTATTGAAATCATAAGCATCAACATGTAGGTTCTAGATCCAAGTGGTAGTATCGAGTCCTTTAGCTACTATTCTTAAGAAATGACTTGACCTAGCCCATTTGTCAAAAAAAGTTTTTACGGGATCCTTATCTACCCAAATTTTTACTTCTGGTTCAAGCAAACGAATAATCATTAAGTCTTCCTCTTTCCAGACATCACATATGAACAGACCCACCAACAATCAAGTAATTAGTGAACCTGTGAGAGATGTTTATAATTAGTTTCTTTCTCTTTATCTCTTATTTACCTAATTTTTATCTATTTTTTCTTTAGTTATTCATTAAAGCAATTATGATCTGGAAGTCAATCTGGGGTAAATGTTCGAATCTATTATGTCATATCCATGAAGCGCTCATGGACCTTTTTTTAATCTTATAAAACTTTTTTTGGACTTTACTTATATTGCCATATGCCTGCGTTTAAAACTTCAGATGATCCAAAGGGCTTAGTGTGCTTGAATTAAAAATGTACAACATTGGTGGTGGTTATGCCTTTGAGTTATCACATGATCGTGATTTGGATTAGGCATAGTAATATGAAGAGGAGAGAAACCTTTGGGCAAATTACTCATCCAACTAGTCTCAAATAGCCACCATGAAGTGGCCATAAATTTAGAGTCACCATCGATCTTTTCAGGCTAGGCAAGATCGGATCCTACTGAAAACATATTAAGAGTTACAAAACCCAAAACATCAATTTCAAGGTTTACAAAGTCCAAAGATTCATCGGTTAGGTTTGGGAGTTAGTTACACATAGGGAAGGATTAGCACCCGCGTAATGCCTGAAATCGATAACTACTAACTATGTCTTACTTTGGTTTTGGCTTAATTGGTTCCATTTGGTCAATTGTCTAGATATAATTCCCTTTAATGCATGAACTTTTTGTGAAAAATGTAAATCCTAGCTTTGAAAGATAATTTGACATCATCTATGTGTCCAAAGGTATGGTAAATATAGAGATTTTGAATGAAAATAATTTTTGGATTAAATTTTTGAAAATTTGAATAATCCTTTTAGGCACTAGAGAGATGCCAACAAGAACATTGCCTTGTAAATTTTATTAGAAAACAAGTTTTAAATATGAATGTGTAATAGTCACTACCTAAAGGAAACGTGTTAGTAAAACATAAAAGAATATAATAAAATTGCATAAAAATAAGCACACAAAAACATAGAAAAAAGAAGGGATGATCAAAAAGTATCTCATGATAGTCTTCGATTATTAAAGAATAACTGGTGCAACAACTTTGAGACTTGGTTAGATTCATGGCACTTAAGGGATAGAAAAAAAAGTTCTAATTGATAGGCCTGGAGATGTCCAGGAGAGAACTTAGATTTGAGATAAAATTTGAAAAGATGGGGTTAGAGTATCCCTTCGGAGTGGTGGGGTTGGAATATCCCCAAAGAAAAAAGTTTGAGAGAAATTTTGAGTTTTCAGTTGAAAATGGGGTTGGAGTATCCCTTTAGAGCGGTGGAGGTTAAAGTATGCCCAAAAATAAAATTTTGATATTGTAAAAAAATAAAAAGGAAATTCGAGTTTTTAGTGGAGAATGGGCTTAGAGTATCCTTTAAAGAGTGGGGTTGAAGTGTCCCCAGAAATGGTAATTTTAGATATAATATATATAAGAGAGGTTTGGTTGGAAAAGAAATTTGAATTTTGAATAAAAAGCGAGGTTTGAGTGCTCCCTTAGAAAAATAGAGTTAAAGTACCTCCATTGGCAAAAAATTTTATATTTATAAAGGAAAAAGATATTTCGTAAGCTGAACCCAAAGGTTTGAAAGAGAAATTACTTTCGTGTTTTAGCTTTGGTTCGACTTTGAAGGTTTGTGCTATGGTACATGACTCCACAAGAAATTGATTGGATACATTTTGAGACATTCAAACATCCCAACAAAAAAGGTTTAAGAAATTAAACTCATCTCAATCTCAAAATAGGGGATAGCATCTCACAGTTCTTATTTGTAGATTTATTTTGAATTTATTTGAAGGCTTAAGAGGTAAGGAAGGTACCATTGGAAAGGTGACTCAATGGGGTTTAATGTAAAAATATTCCTAAAATTTTAGAAAAAGAGTTTTTTAGGTGAAATCAATTTGTGAAATTGGGTTTATTTTAACACTAGCTGCATATGCAGGGGAAAGGGCATGATGAGCTTCGAAAAATTATTTTAGACTCATCAATATCTTTCTAGAAAGGGAATTTAGCAAATTTCTAGAAAAAATATTCAAAAAGTTCAACAAAATCATTTAGTGAGCCAAAATGAACCAAACAGTAAATTGTTTTGTTGATTCCAAGGGTTTCAAATAGTAAAGGTTCAAGTTCTTTCATTTGGATTGATCCAAGGGCACATAATACTTCATTGGAAGGTATTCGATGCCCTTTAAAGGAAAAATATTAGAAAATTCAATAAAAATTGTTTATGATATAAAAATAATTTCTTAAACTCAGACCATAGTGCTACCAGAGCAAAAATAGGGGACTATTTGATTTTTTAGTTTTCTTAAGGGGTCAAATTCGAGTTATAAATGTCCGAACATCCACTATATAGGAATTTGACTAACATAGGCATCACGAATTCATTGGGAGAGGAAACAACCTGTTGACCATGCCATCATGGAGGTGCTAAAACTCAAGATCAAGGCTTAGTATATGTTTTCTACGAAAAAAGGATTTTGTTTAAAAAAATAGCATCTTTAAACTCATTTTACCATGAATCCAGATCTAAAATTTTTAATGTGTTCCTAAGATTAGAAAATCAACATGATAAAACCTTAAATCCATGCTAACCTTCATCTATTGGAGGTAACATAAACTTAACTTGGGGATTTCTTTTAAAAATCAGATTTTTAGCAAACAAGCATGCATCTTGACAAGAATGACATGAACAAAACACAACATGCACAAAATGAATAGGAACTAAATATGCAAACACATAAAGTTGATATTTTGACATGGAAGTGGGTGGAAAAATGCAAGAAGATAACAAATAAGATGCATGAAATGAGATGAACATGCTTAAGTAGAGGAAAGCATGTTGAAGTTGTCAAGACATCATTTTTATGACATAAGACTCTTTAAAATACAAGAAAATGCATGGACATACTCAATGCATGTTATGAACATTTAAATATAAGATAAATATGTGAATATGAAAAGAACAAGGCAAGAAGTGCATGAACAGAGGCTGTGATAGTGATGAAAACAAAGCATGGCATGTTTGCATATCCAAAAACATCAAAGTATCAAAAGGTTCATCAAGATCCGAAGACTACCACAACCAAGGCAACAATAGTGCATGAGAGTCCCAAGATAGTCATGGCAGCATAAAGAGCTCATAAAAATGATGTAGACAAAAACAAAAAATGTATGGAGCAAGGTAGAAAATATACCAAAAAAAAGCTTAGACTTTTTTCCTTTCTTAAAACAATGACTTTAAGCTTAGCCTTTTCCTCTTTTTACTATTATATAGCAAGAAAAATATGAAAGGAAAAAGCTTTCTGGTAATATGATTGTGTGAAAAGTTAAGTTTTGGAGGTTTTTTAAAGGTGGTTTAGGAAACTACAAGAATGGAAAAAGGTAAAGGGTGAAAGGTAATGGAACTACATAGGAGAGTTTTTAGGACTAGAGATTGCTAGGAGAATCTTGGGAATGGTTAGAAGAGTCCTTCTACTGAGCCAACTTTCACTTCTTTTAAACTCAAGGTTCAGCCAATGCTTTTGGGAGACTAAGGGCATTTTTTATCTTTCATTCATGCATTAGGGGACATCTCTAGCTACTATGCTTAGCTGACCTTCTTCCTATTGGTTTTACCATGCAAAGTAATGGGTAGAAAGGCTGCAAAAGCCTAAAGCTAGAGATATGTTTGGCATGCCCTCTTACAACCATATTTTCATGAAAGTGACCCTTGTCATTCGATATTTTAGCTCTAATAATTTATTTAAATCCAATCATAAGCCTAAAGTCAAGGTCTTCAATGAATTATGATGATTTCTTAGTGCAAAAAAACATGTTTGAATCAATTTTTCAAAGGCTGAAAAATGGTCCGAATGGAGCAAAAAAGCCTTGGTGTATCAATATAAAACATGTTGTATTGATACACAAGCCAATTTTTACCCATGAGTATCGATATAATGATGTGTGTATCGATACTAAGAGCAAAAATTATTTCCAGTCTCAAGACTTAGAGGCCCACATCGATACTCTATGGATTTGTATCGATACTCATGCTTATGTATCGATACATTTTGCCAAAAATCACAACTTTAGCTATTGCCAAGGTCTGTATTGATATAAACATGCTATGCATCGATACCATACCTTAGGTATCAATACCAAAACCTCTTATATTGATACAACATGTGAAAATTCAAGTTTTGACAATGTAAAGGCCTCGTATCAATACTTATGCACCAATATAACTTGTATGTATCTGTGTTTTCCCGAGTTACCTCACTTTGGTCACAAGCAGTGGGAAATTGATTTATGTACTCATCCAATGACTCTAGTGACACCATAAAAAAGTGGTCTTTGATGCCTCATTTTACATTTTTCTTTAATACAGTCCATAGGCATTTTTAAACCTTTTTAAAAAAATTTTCACCTAGTGTCGTGTCACTTAATAATGCCTGATGAAAAGGAACCCAACAATCATCCCCTAGTTTTTTTTCCTGATTCTATCATCTTTCAATTAAGTCCTAGGATGGCAAAAGTTGGCTCAGACAAAATAAGGTGTCTACAACTTACATTGGTGCAAAAACAATTCTTTTAGCAACCGGTATATTGTATTCATATCTTAACTAAAGGTTTTGAGATAGAGGTTTTTTTCTTACATAGATAGAACAAACAATATTAGTCTGTCCTAAATCACGTGAGCATTCATTACTAAGGATACTCTGGTATCGATATTTAGTTATTTGAAGGGTTCTTATTAGTTTTAGTTTTAATAGAAGTAGAAAATAAAATATAGATATTTTATTTTGCTATATCTATGTACTACTTATCCTTAGACGAAATAGAATGATTTTAGAAAGGATATAATGAAATTCTTTGATGGGTTTTTCCCAAAGAGAGAAATCATCCATTTTGTTTGGCCGATGGGTCTAAAAAAAACAAACAATTACTTAATTAACAATTCCAATTAAATTGAATAAAAAATCAAATTTAATAATTTAAATGACAAGGTAATTTATTTTATTAAATCGAATTTATGTAATTAAATCGATTTAATAAAATAAGAATAGAATTTAATAGTAATAGCATTTTCTAATTCTTAATTAGAATTTCTAATCCTAAAATAATAAGTAAACAAAGAGCCTTTGTTCTTATTCGAAATGCCTCGTGATCTTTAACTAATTTTGCACTTCAATAAAATTACCAGGAGTAAGCGCTATAGCTCGTTTCCAATACTCAATGGCTTGATCGAACCAAGCCTCTGCTATTTCAAAATCCACCTATCAAATGGCCTGTTTTTCTTGTCGAAATACACAGTTTAATTCCTTCCCTTAGAACCATACTTGAGAGTTTCCTACCTTATATGACTTGACAATTAACTCTTTTGGTGTCTTTTTTTTACCCTACCATATACCCAATGGAATGAGATTTCTCATAGATCTATTGATTTTCTCGGGTCAATGAAGAGAGGTTAATGAGATGAGTTTCAAACTTTAATTTTGATTAATTAATAATAAGTTTTATCTTTTCTCCCACCTTTAGAAAAATAAAGCATAGGCATTTCGGGACTATCATCTGTTAGATTTTTCTAAAAGGTAACTATCTTGGTTTCATATTATATAGAAATTTATATAGAATCCTTGAAAAAAACTTCTTCCTGATAAAAAAGACTTATTATCCTTGGGATCTGATGCTACACCAATGCTCAATAACTTAGAGGATTGGCTCTATTACATAAGTTGATTCTTAATCTCATATCATGACATAAATAAGCAGTTCTTATTTATTGTATAGGCTAAAAATCTTGCTAATTGATCTTTACGGTGCTTTCTCTATCAATTAGACCCTTTATTCATAGAATAAAGTATCTAGGCAAATATTTTTCTTCATATTTTGACTTCTATGAAGTTTTTTTTTTGTTACAGCTAATAAAAATTGTTTTTTGGACTATGCAATATATAGAAAGCCTAGTTTTTTCTAGTATTTTATTTACTAGCATTTTAGCTCTTTCTTTCCTTTTTTTAATGTTTATATTGGAGCCATACTATTAAAAGCTTATGGTCAAAATGGTTTTGTTCTGGTGTTAGAAATTAATATTCTAAAGCTTTTGCATGTTCTCCTTACTTGTGTGGATAAGGCCTATGTTATAAAGTATATAACTTCGATCATAGGGATTAATTTCTAGTCGCATAGCTTCATAATAATTATGTAAGGCTTTCACATAATTTCTTTTAGATTGAGCTGGCATTTGTTACAGTCTTCATTCGATTCAATGAATTCTCCTTTTCAAAATCTTATGTGAGATTTTCACCTCATACAACTTCTTCTTATATGCATAATGAGAATAATTTATAGAATTATAAAAAAAGGGCAAAATGTTGTCATTATGAACTCAACGGGGCTAATGTTTTTACAAGAAATCTCTAGCCAACCCTTTTCCTCAAGCGTGTTTGCTCTAGATAAAAAAATAAACTCCAACAATTTCTTTGTTCTCAATGCTCCTTAATTTCTAAGAATTAGTCACTTCAACAATCTTCAGTGGTTATATGGATATACAAAGTACAAACAGGATTGATGTTTATTGTCCCTACCATTTCTTTTAGTTCCAATCTTGATAAAGAAAGGGAATCGTTTATAACAAACTTATATGTTGTTGATTCCCAGGTGCAGTGCTCTTCCTTTATGCCACCTATTGTACTAGTGTAGTAGGGTTGACCCACAATATAGACCCATAGGTGTAACCTTTTGCTCAATGCTCGGATCAACAATTAAAGCATTTGAGGTTGCATTCTTCAAGGATATATATATATATTTGTTTTCAATAGTCTTTTTTCTATTTTGAATCATGTCTCTTTTCCTAAGACTGAGAGCAGTAAAGCAAATAAAGTAAAAAATATATATTAAAGTCTTAATTAAGAAGCTAAAAAAAAGCAATAAAGAAAGAAATCTATTCATCAAGCAAAAGAAGAGAGAGGGATTTGAACCCTCGATAGATCTTTGTTTGAAACTATACCGATTTTCAAGACCAGAGCTATCACCGCTCAGCCATCTCTCCAAAAGATAATTTCTATTTTATTTTTTATTCCACCAAATCAAGCATAGCCACATGAGTTGTATCATCACTATCTATAGAAAGATATGGTGTGTGAACTTATAGGTCAATCTATTTATCTGTCTACATGGATAGATGAAATGCATGATCTAGCATGCCTATTTATGAATGTGAAATAAAAAATCACCTTCAACCCCATGTCCGAATAAAAACGATGAAGGGTTTGAAATAAGTCATATAGAATCAATCGATTCGTAGTAAAATCTTTCTACCCGGTAATTTATTAATTTTTTTAGTTAATATGATAGAGGGATCAAATGGTATTATTCTTTTGTTGGTAGTTTGGAGGATTAGAAACATGACTATTGCTTTCTAATTAACTATTTTTGCATTAATTGCTACTTCATCAATATTATTGGTTAATATACCTATTGTGTTTGCTTCTCCTGATGGTTAGTTGACTAACAAGAATATTGTATTTTCCTATACATCTTTATGGATAGTGTCACAACGTACTCCAAACTGGATCCTTGTGGATCTATGGGTGTGTATGACCTAAAATATTTTTCTGACTTGGAAATGTCTTCTTGATTGAGACTATTTTTTAGCAATATGATGAGAACGAGAATGTACGAATTCTCGACTTGTGGTACAGTGAAAGGGACTGTAAGATGAATCGCTCATCTTATTGGTCTCGGATGACTATCACAAAATGGCCAACGCTTGGAGTTGCCATCGATCATTTAGGGCTAGGCATGATTGGATGCCTATTGAAACCTATGTTTTGAGTTACGAAACTCGAAACATCAATCCCGTGGTCTACGTAATCAAAGATTCGTCTTTTAGGTTTGGGAGTTGGTTACGCATGATGAGGTACAAACCTCTTCGCGACTCCCAAAATTGGTACCGTACTAGCTATGTCTTTCTTGGTTTTGATTCTTTCGATCTTAACTTGTCATTATTTTGATATAACTCCTTTTAATGGATGAATCTTATAGAAATAATCCAGGTTTTGATAAAAAAGATTTAACCTCATATACGCCCCAGAGAAATGGGGAATATAGAGATTTTCAAAAAAAATGACCTCTAGATTTTACTTTGAAAATGGAATGTTCCACTTTGGGCACTGTAGAGATACTAATGCGAAACATTACCTTTAATTTTATTTGGAAATGTTTTGAAAACATGAATGCAAATAATCATCACAAAGAAATCATGTTAGTAAGATAATAAATGAAATAACATAACATGGATCATTCAATGCAATGATAAAGAAAATGGTTGGACTATTGGAATTTATCTTGCTATTATTATCGATTATCTAGGAATAACTGAATCGACCATTTTCGAGATGAATCTGGGTTTCTTGATTAAATAAGGTTTGTTTAATGTATTCATAGAAGTCCGAGAAGGAAACAAGAAAAGATTAATTGTAGTTGAAAGACAGGGTTAGAGTATCTTTTTGGAAAGATGGGGTTGGAGTGTTTCGTGAATGACAAATAATTTTGACAAAGAAAGATTTTTAGATCTTGACAATTTGGAAAAATGGGGTTGGAGTATCCCCTCAGAAGGTCAAGGTTGGAGTATCCCCAAAAGTGACACGTTCGACACTCTTTAAAGAAGTTGAGTTGCAAAAATTAAGTTGATAAAATCTTGTGATTTAGAAGACGGGTGAGCATTTTGACAACTTTAGGTAAAAGAAATTATTGTGAATAAAGATGATAAAGATGAAAAATGTGTTTGTGCCTTGATACGAGCCAATGGGAGGTGTTTTCGAGTCTAATCGGGTTGACATAGAGACATTCGAGTGTCTCGAGATGAAATTCGGGAAAACAACTCGATTTTGACCAAAATCGAAAACAGGGGGCCGCATTGCGCTATCTTGCTTCCCGAATTTATTCTAAATTGATTCGAAGGATTTAGAAGGTGGACAAGACACTGTTAGAAAGGTGACTTGATTAAGGTCATCCTAAAAATATTCCCACTACACTAAAAAGAAACTTTCTTGGGGAATAAATTTTCAAGTTCAGATTGATAGTGCTGCTAGCAGAGCATATAAGGGACAAGGTGTGTCAAAATTTGAAAAATCACTTTGAACTCATCTGGTGTCAAAAAAATTGCAAATAATACCTTCAAGAAAGGGAATTTCATGAAATTCTTAGGAAAAATAATTGAAAAATTTGGAAAAATCATTTAGTGGGTCTAGAAAGCCCAACCAGAATACATGTCTAGATTCTAGAGGTTCTAGATAGTTTAGATTTGAAAAATCATAACTTTTTCATCCGGACTGATCCAGGGATGAACAAGACCTTGTCTTAAAGGTATTTTGACAAACTTTCTGAGAAAAATATCATAAAATTCATTGAAAATCGTTTGGGAATTTAAAATGATTTTTCAGTTTGCAACAACTGTGCTGCTAGTAGGGGGCAAGGCAAAGCAGGGGACATCTCTTATTTTTTTATGTTTATGGGTCCAAATTCGAGTCGTTGACATTCGAATGTCTATGACTGAAGGGAAAGAGTGGCACGAGCATCACAAGCTCATTTGCACAGCCCCAAAGTAGTTTGGGATGATGAAA
>JAQSVH010010440.1:0-11925 GCA_029448705.1 Adansonia digitata | reverse complement strand
TTTCTCATATCTTTTATCCCCGGATACCTTGGACTACATCATTTGATGCCACATCTTTGTATTTACCTTTGATATGATCCTTAAGCCTTCTTTGACATCCTAAAAATACCTAACGTCACCCGACGATCATCGCCCCCTCTTACATCTATACTCCAGATTATTAAAAATTAGCCCGGACAAAATAAGGTGTCTACAACCACCATGTTAAGCAAAGTTAAAAGTGTTCTATTCACCACCTTAGTTTGCCTACCACTTTGTGGCTGACAAGCTATGCTAAATAATAACATGGTTCCAAGCTTCTTCGATAAAGTCTTCCACATATAGCTTAAAAACTTAGCATCACAATCAGAAACAATGCTCTTAGGAATCTTATGCAGTCAAACTATTTCCTTGAAGAATAAATTAACTACATGCTAGCATCGTCAATTCTATGGCATTTACATTTTCGAAAATAATCCATTACAACCATTATCGAATCCTTTTTGCACTGTGTCTTAGGTAAACCTAAAAAAAAATCCATGCTTATATGTTCCTAAGGATGTTTAGGTAGGTGCAAAGGCATGTATAACCCTTGTGCCATCCCTTCGCTCTTCATCTTTTTGCATGTGACACATCTTTTTATAGTTAGATGAACATCTTGGTTCATTGCTGGCTAATAAACGTGTGGTTTCAATGCTTTTAGTGTCTCTTTTTCACCAAAGTGCCTAGCAAAACCTTTACCATAAGCTTTACGCACCAAAAGCTCTCGAATAGAATAAAAAGGAATGCATAATCGGCCAGACTTGAAGAAAAATCCTTCATGTTGAAAATAACCCTCATTTTCTCCCTTCATGCATTTTTTATAAATTTTTGCAAAGTGCTGGTCTTCTTTGTATAATTCTATTATCAAATTAAACCCATTAATCTCATATTAAACATAAAGATTAGTGCATACCTCCGCAAAAATGTATCAACTATAATGTTGACATTCCTTTTCTTGTACTTGATTACATAACGAAACATCTTCAAGAAGTCCATCCACTTCTTATGCCTCTTATTTAGCTTGCTTTGCCCTTTTTAAATGATTCAGTGACTCATGATCTGTATGAATATGAGCTCCTTTGGCAATAAGTAATGTTGCCAAATTTCTAATGCTCGAATCAACACATAAAACCCCTTTGTCATAGGTTGAATAGTTAAAGTGAGAACCACTTAACTTCTCACTAAAATAGGTAATGAGATGCCCATCTTGCTTAAGAATAGCTCTAATCCTAATTCTTGATGGATCACACTCTACTTCAAAGGTCTTAGAAGAATTAGGTGATGCTAGTATGGGAGCTAAACTTAACTTCTCTTTAATCAAGTCAAAACTTCATTGTACTGTGTTAGTCTACCTAAACTCTTTTTCCTTCTCCACGCAATCAGTCAAAAGAGCTACAATGATGCTAAAATTTTTCATAAAGCATTTATAAAAGGATGCTAAGTCATGAAAGCTCTGAACTTTAATAACATTGGTGGGAATTGGCCACTCCTTGATAGCTTTAACCTTCTCTTCATCAACCTCTACTCCATTTTCGGAGATGACATAGCCAAGAAAAACTAGATGATCCTAGTAAAAGGTGCACTTCTTAAGATTAGCAAATAGCTTTTTTTCTCTAAGCGCCTTAAACACCTTTGTAAGGTGATCTATATGTTCATCAATGCTCTTGCTATAGACAAATATGTCATCAAAATAAACAGTAATAAAATGACTAATGAATTTTTCTAAAACATGGTTTATTAGCCTTATAAATGTGCTAGGAGCATTAGACAAGCTCAAGGTTTTAATTGTTCGTTTATACAACCCAAATTTAGTCTTAAAGGCTATTTTCAGTTCAACACCTTCCTTTATTTGAATCTGATGGTATCCACTTTTGAGATCAATCTTTGAAAAGATAAAAAAACCATGAAACCCCTTTGAGATGTCATCAAGCCTTGGGATAAGATAGTGGTATTTGACTGTAATCTTGTTAACAGCTCAACTATCTGTGCACATGTGCATTGATCCATCCTTCTTGGGCACTAAAAGAGCTGGTACTACATACGGACTCGTGGACTCTTTAGCAAAACCCTTTTTCATCAACTCTATTACCCATTAGAGCTCCTTAGCTTCTTTCAAGTTACATTAAATATGCTGGTTTATTAGGCAAAGTTGAACCAAGTATATGATCATTCTAATGCTTTATTCCATAGATTGGTGGTAACTTTTTTGAAGTTCTTGTAAGAAAAATTCCTTAAATATCTTATCTAGTTTCGGATGGACACCTCTACCTTCTCTTGAAATCTTTTTAAATATCAAAAGTAAACAATCTCATTGGATATTAGAGCATGTTTTACCTTTTTAGCCTTAGTGTATTCTTGACACTTAAAAACTTTCTCAACATATTGTACCCACTCTAAGTACTATTCGAGAAAGCTTGTTTTAAAAAAAAAGGTGGAATCTTTATCTTGATATTATTAGAGGTTCTTGGTTGCCAATATTCCTTTGGTGCTTTTCAAGTTCATCTTATGCTCAAATTATCATACCCATCACCCTCATCATGATCAGCCCTTTGTTGTGGTGGCTAATTGCATTATGTCTGATTCATGGCCAATCTTTCCACCATACGCACAAACTGATCATACATGCATGAAACTCTTTGTTATTGCATTCAAAGGCTATAAGATGAGGTTGTTCAAAACTTATTCCATCCTACAATCTCAAAGTTGGTGGTGTATGGTTCACACTACCTTTTGGCATAGAGTTCATCACTTAAAAACCTAAAAATTCCTTAGCTCTGATGCTAATAATGATGAGCCTTATAAAAATGAAACTTAATGAAAATATGTATATAATGTCCAAAATGAAAATAAAAGAAACATAAAATCTGAAGTCTGAAAGTTAGAATGATTGAGGGAATAAACCTTGATTAATTGATAAGAATCCTTGCCATAATTAATATAAAGGTTGGATGCCACTTTTAAGGACAAGAAACCTAAGAGATAAGTCTCACAAACTCACCAGCAAGAAAACTTGGATAAGAGAAAAGAAATAAAAATAATCAATTACTTTATTGATTAACTCTAAATGTCTCAAAAGCATGCATAAGGTCCCAATTTATAGTAGAGGATTTGGCTAAAGGCCTTTACAATAAAAAGAAACTAAATCCTAAATAATTAATTAAGGTATTGCTTTCTCACAAAGAAAATAAAATAGTTAATAAAATTGATTTTCTTGCAAGCTAAAAAAATTAAAACCTTCATAGTAAAAGAAACTAATATCCTTGGAGATAAAGTAATAATTTGCATACCAAAACTTTCCTAATTTGGATGCTGCTGACTTTCTTGCTCAAAAAGACTTTTAGAATCTTTAAGGATCTTTCTTATTGAGCACATGATACCCCATGCTAACTCTTTTAGCCTTTGATCTTACGATTGGGCCTGCATACTTGAACTCCTCTTCTTTTGGGCCTGTTAACTTGGGCCAACCATGATGTGGCACATCACTTTCTCACCTACCTTACATGGGATTGCTTGAAAAAGTTAGCCTTTTTCACCTATCCTACTTGGGATTGCATAACAAGGCTATTTTCTCAAAACCTTTGCCTACACTATACTGAATCAAATGAAAAGGGCATGTTAATGAAAACTTCACCTACCTGTCATGGGATTAATGAAGAGGTTATGTTAATGAAAACTTTGCCTATCTTTCACTGGATCAAACGAAGAGGGCATGTTGTTGAAAACTCCCCCTACATTTCATGAGATGTAGTAAAGAGGAAATGTTAATGAAAACTTTGTCTGCCTTCATGGGATCGAACGAAAAGAGTACGTTAATGAAAACTTCATCTATCCTACATGAGATCAAATAAAGAGGATATGTTCATGACAACTTTGCTTCCCTTACATGCGATCAAACAAAAGTGGGTGTGCTAATAAAAACTTTGTCTACCTTACACGGGATCGAAGAAGAGCGCATGTTAATCACAACTTAAATCTTATTTCACCTACTTTTCACAAGATCAGATGAAGAGGATGGCCTTTTCATATATTCTAAAGATTCATACATATCAATGAGGCTTAATCAATCTAAGCATCAATGTTGCCAATTTTTTTTTCTTCTCGATGCCTTGCTGCTAAAGGTTAAAAGGGAATTTAATGTTTGCCCTTCAAATTTGTTTTTCTACTATTAAGTTCAAGAATTTAGGAATTGTTCAATTTTTCTTCAAAAAGTCAATAAAAATCAAATTAGTATTCATCAATTCAAAAGTACAACTTTTATGCAGTTGGATAGGTATCTGCTTAAAGTATATTTAAAAATTTCCATTAAAATCATGAGAATTACATATTTCATCTAAATTCTAAGATTTATGGAATGAGATCAACTTCTTATTCTAACCTAGGAAATAATCTATTTGATAGAAGCTGTAGGAATTTTAAAATAATTTTAACAATATCAAGGGTAAGGATAATGGACATGCCCTTTTTTATTTCTCTAGATGATCCAAAGCGAGTGCATGCAACTTAAAAGATATATGTTGTTTGGTCAGAGCCTTTAAGTTATCTTGTGGTCAAGATTTAGAATAAGAATGATAATATGAAGTGGCAAGACTGTTGGATGAATTGTTCATCAAACTAGTCTTGGAAAATTACCGTGAAATAACCATTAATTTGGAGTTGCCACTGACCATTTTGGGCTAGGCATGATCAAATGCCTATTGGAAAAAAATCCTGAGTTATGAAAGTAGAAACATTGATTTCAAGGTCCACAAGGTCCAAAGATTTGTTGGCTAGATTTGGGAGTTAGTTATGCACGAAGAAGGATCAACACCCTCATCATGCCCAAAATCTATACCTAGTAACTGTATTTTGCTTTACTTTTGATTTAACTGCTTTTATTTAGTCAGTATTTAGATATGATCCACTTTGATGCATGAAGTTTTCTAAAAACTATAGATCTAGGTTTTTAAAGAAAATTTATATCACCTATGCGCCTTAAAGGTTTTCAAAACATTGAAAATACCCTAAATCAATGGTTTTTCCTAATGAACTGAAAACTTTCCCATTTTTTCAATTTAGACCCTAAATAATGGAAAAACATAAATATTCATCATATATATCACAAAAATCATAGAAATCACACCAAAAATCACAAACATATTCAGGCAAGTAGTCATGTTCATGAAACAAATTTTTTTTGCAAATTAGGCCTTAGGCTTTCTAAAATTACAAAAGGACCCCTAAAGTCTAAAACTTTACAAAATAGCACCTTTATCATTTAATCAATATAAAAGCATCCCTAAATGGGTTTAAAAAATTAGGAAAATTATAATTTAATCCCTAAAAGTTATATCAATACTAAATCAACTTAAAATGGTCTTAAAATAAATAAAGGCAAAATTATAAAAATTTCTTTTATGTTTTGGCCAAACCAAAAGTCAGCTAAAAATATATATGCATAACAAAATCAATTCATGCATGACTGTATTTACAAATTCTCTAAAATCCAAATTTATGATCCAAAAAATTATATCCATAACAAAATCAACAATCAAAATGAATAAAACATGAATTTAAGCTAAATTAATAAAGAAAATTATGAAAATTGGATCACTGCTTCAATGTTCGGCTTCCAAAATTGGTATTTACATCATCAGGTCAAACTAATATGAAGCTTACAATAAGGAAAAGAATTAAAATAAAAATCAAAGTAGGAATTAAAAGGTTGAAAACACTTCAGCAACTATCAATCCAGGTACTGTTGTTTTCTTTTCTTTCATTTCATGAGTTTGCTAAAAGAAATGGAAATATGATAATGTCAATTGAAAGATGAAAAATGAAAGCTTCGAGAACTTCCCTAGGAAATAATTTTTTTCCGCCAAAATTCCTTTTTTATCACCATTTTTCTTTTAATTAATTTTCTTACTTTCCTATTCCTTACAAGTGTTAACTAGGTGGCAATACATTAACCCATGAAATGCCACCTTCATGATTTAAATGTCAATGGACTTTATGCATAATGCCACCTATATCTAGTGATAAAGATAAATTATGCATTAATGCCATGTGAATGGAAAAAATATTAAATAAAAATAATATTAATTAAATCAAATCAAATTAATTTAAATTAAATCAAATAATGTATCAAAATGTTTGGTACTAAGTTTGTAGTAGGTGCAAATTAAATTAGCAAATTAAAAATAAATTATGTACAAAAATATTTTAATTTACACGTATAAATTAAGTTAAATAAAATTTAACTTGAAATTTATTTGTAACTTACCTTACAATTTAGGATCTTGTGGTATAAATGTCAATATAAGCTTTTTCTTAAATGGTTTAGATTTTTCAAGGTGAATATTATAAATACTACACAGGTACTTTGTAAAAATATATAACAGTCGATTCTCAAAATTTCACGAAAAATTTCAAAAAATTTTTAAAAATGTAAAATTCAACCATGATATCTTATTTAAAATTTAATTTTGAAATTTAAGAAAATGATATTTCAAAACTAATTTTTTCTTGAATATTCATCCTTCTTATCCAAGATTTGTTCTTTTTAAACCTTGAAAAGATACTTTTTCTGCCACGTGCATACGTGGTCATTGAGACATGATTGAAAAGGTCTTAAAATGCTCATTTTGGCTTGAGAAGGCAACCCTTTCCTGGTAACCACTATATTCTCAACTCAGACTTTTAGAACTTGTCGGAAGGGACTTGAATAAAATTGAGTGCTTGAAGTGTGTGAAAAATTAAGCCTTTCTCAGATGCCCTATAGGGGATCACACCAAAAGGCTATTTTCTTAAAGCTTTCTTCACCTTTCTGACACTGGATCGAATGAAAAGGCCAGTTTCATAAAGCCTACTTCACCTACCTTATACAGTTTCACATGAAGAGGCTATTGTTAATTTCACCTAAATTGAAGCTATTGGCTATTTTTGGACTTTTGTTATAAATGTCAACTTTGATTGGCTATCATCTTGGCTAGTTACGTCAGGCCTTCAGTTTAGTGCCAATTTTACCTAGGTCAAAGCCATTGGCTACTCTTGGACATTCATCATGGACTTCAACATTGACTGGCTACCATCCTGGCCAGTTACATTAGGTGGTCATTTGGTGCCAATTTTGTATAGGCTAGAGCCATTGACTTCACTACTCTTAGGTAATCACTTTGGACACTAAAATCGATTAGGTACCATCCTAGCTAATTACATTGGGTGCTCATTTAGTGCTAATTTTTCCATCAGCTACTCTTAGTCTTTAAAAGACTTCTTGATGAGCCTTATAAGAATAAAACTTAGTGGAAATAGGTCTCTAATGGTTCAAAACAAAAATAAAAGAAAAATAAAATCTGTAATCTAAAAGTTAAAAGGATGAAAGGAATAAACCTTGATTGATCAATAAAAATCCTTACCACAATCAATATAAGGGTTGGATGCCACTTTTAGGGATGAAAAACTTAAAAGATATGTTTCACAAACTTGCTAGCAAGAAGACTTTGACAAGAAAAAAGAAAAAAAAACAATTAGCTACTTTATTGATCAACTTTGAATGTCCAAAAACATGCATAAAGTCCTATATTTATAGTTGTGGATTTGGCCAAAGGCCTTTACAAGAAAAGAAAAATAAATCCTAAATAATTAATTAAGGTATTGCTCGCTTGCAAAGAAATTAAAACAGTAAATGAAGTAATTTCCTTGGAAGCTAAGGAATTAAAACCTTCTTAAAAAAAAATTGAAATTCTTAGAGATTAAGTACTGCTGTTGATTTTTTCGCTCAAGAAGACTTCTAGAATTTTTAAGGATCTTACTTGTCGAGCACATGATACATCAAGTTTACTCTTTTAGCCCTTGATTATGGGTTTGGGCCTATATATTTGAACTTTTCTTTTTTGGGTCTACTACCTTAAGCCAACCATGATGTGGCACATCATCTTCTCCTTGTTGAAAAGGATTTGCCCTCAAATTTACACCTCTCTATCACCAAGGTGTCTTGTAAATAGGGAGTAAGATCTAGAACATTAAATATGGCACTCACATTGTATTTTTCTGGTAAGTCAAGCTTATACGCGTTGTCATTTACCTTTTCAAGGACCCTAAAAGGACCATCAGCCCATGACATTAGCTTAAACTTTCTTTGATTAGGAAACCTCTCCTTACGAAGATGAATCCATACAAGATCTCTTATTTTAATAGAACTTGCTTTTTTTTTTTTGTTAATGTTTCATAAGCTTTGTTCTTCTTCTCAAACTGTTTTCTAACTTCCTTGTGCATAACTTCACCGTTTGAGGCTTTTTAGCTCTATCTATACAACTTTTCTCACTAATAATATTGATGCTAAATCAAGTGGTGTAGTTGGGTTGAAACCATAGACCACCTTAAAAGGAGAATGCTTTGCAGCGCTGTGTACACTATAATTGTAAGCAAACTCTATATATGCCAAGCACTCATCCTAATTTTGTAGATTCTTGTTCACCATGATCTTAAGCAAAGTTAAAAGTGTTCTGTTCACCATCTTAGTTTGCCTATCACTTTGTGGATGATAAGCTATGCTAAAAATAATGTGGTTCTAAGCTTTTTTGATAAAGTCTTCCATATATACTTAGAAAGTTAGCATCACGATCAGAAACAATGCTCTTAAGAATCTTATGCAGTTAAACTATTTCCTTGAAGAACAAATTAGCTGTATGCTCGCATCATCAATTTTATGGCATAGACATTTTTGAAAATAATCCATTACAACCATTATCTAATCCTTTTTGCATGGTGTCTTAGGTAAAACTAAAACAAAATCCATGTTTATATGTTCCTAGTGATGTTCAGGTAGGGGCAAAGGCATGAATAACCCCTATGCCATCTCACTGCTCTTCGTCTTTTTGCATGTGACACATCTTTCTATAATTCTATGAACATCTTAGTTCATTGCTAGCTAATAAATGTGTGGTTTTAATGCTTCTAGTGTCTCTTTTTCACCAAAGTGCCTAAGAAGACCTTTACCGTGAGCTTTACGCACCAAAAGCTCTCGAATAGAATAAAAAGGAATGCATAATAGGCCAGACGTCAAGAAAAATCTTTCATGATGAAAATAACCCTATTCTTCTCCCTTCGTGCATTATTTATAGATTTTTGCAAAGTGTTGGTCTTCTTTGTATAATTCTATCATCAAATTAAACCCTATTAATCTCATATTAAGCATAAAGATTGTTACATACCTTTGTGAAAATGTATCAGCTACAATGTTGACATTCTCTTTCTTATACTTGATTACATAAGGAAACATCTCCAAAAAGTCCATCCACTTAGTGTGCCTCCTATCCAGCTTGCTTTGCCCTTTCAGATGTTTCAATAACTCATGATCCATATGAATCATGAGCTCCTTGGGCAATAAGTAATTTGCCAAGTTTCCAATGCTTGAATCAACATATAAAACCCCTTGTCATGTGTTGAATAGTTAAAGTGAGAACCACTTAACCTTCTAGTAAAATAGGTAATGAAATCCCCATCTTGCTTAAGATAGCTCTAATCCCAATTCTTGATGGATCACACTCTACTTCAAAGGTCTTAGAAGAATAAGGTAATGCTAGTGTGGGCGCTAAACTTAACTTCTCTTTAATCAAGTCAAAACTTCATTGTACTATGTTAGTCCACTTAAACTCTTTTTCCTTCTCTATGCATTTAGTCAAAAGAGATAAAATGATGCTAAAATTTTTCATAAAGCATTTATAAAAGGATGCCAAGTCATGAAAGCTCTAAACTTTAATAACATTGGTGGGAATTGGCCATTCTTTGATAGCTTTAACCTTCTCTTCATCAACCTCCACTCTATTTTTGGAGAGGACATAGCCAAGAAAAACTAGACGATTCTTGTAAAAGGTGCACTTCTTAAGATTGACAAATAGCTTCTCTTCTCTAAGCACCGTAAACACCTTTGTAAGGTGCTCTATATGTTCATCAAAGCTCTTGCTATAGGCAAATATGTCATCGAAATAAACAATAACAAAATGGCTAATGAATCTTTGTAGAACATGGTTCATTAGCCTTATAAATGTGCTGAGAGCATTGGACAAGCTCAAGGTTATAACTATTCATTCATACAACCCAAATTATTCTTGTAAGCTATTTTCTATTCAACACCTTCCTTTGTTTGAATCTAATGGTATCCACTTTTGAAATCAATCTTTGAAAAGATAAAGAAACCATGTAACCCCTTTGACATGTCATCAAGCCTTAGGATAGGATAGCGGTATTTGACTGTAATCTTGTTAATAGCTTGACTATCTATGCACATGTGCATTGATCCATCAATCTTGGGCACCAAAAGAGCTAGTATTGCATACGGACTCATGGACTATTTAGCAAAACCCTTCTCCATCAACTCTATTACCCATTAGAGCTCCTTATCTTCTTTTAGGTTGCTGGTTTATTAGGCAATATTGAACCAAGTATAAGATCATTTTGATGCTTTATTCCATCGATTGGTGGTAACTCTTTTGAAGTTCTTGTAAGAAAATTCCTTCAATATCTTATCCAATTTCAGATAGACATCTCGACCTTCTCCTGAAATCTTTCTAAATATCAAAAGTAAACAATCTCATTGGATATTAGAGCATGTTTTACCTTTTTAGCCTCCGTGTATTCTTGACACTTAAAAACTTTCTCAACATATTGTGCCCACTCTAAGTACTATTTGGGAAAGCTTGTTTTACGAAAAGGTGAAATCTTTATCTTAATATTGTTAAAGGTTATTAGCTGCCAACATTTCCTTGGTGATTTTCAGGTTTATCTTTTATGCTCATATCATCATACTCATCACCCTCATCTTGATCAACTCTTTGTTATGGTGGCTTATTGCATTATGGCTGATTCATGGCCAATCTTTCCACCATATGCACTAGCTGATCATACATGTATGAAACTTTTCGTTATTGCATTCAAGGGCTACAAGATGAGCTTGTTTAAAACTCATTCCGTCCTACAATCTCAAAATTGGTGGTGTATGAGTCACACTACCTTTTGACATAGAGTTTATCACTCAAAAACCTAAAAAATCCTCAGCTTTGATGCCAATAATGATGAGCCTTATAAGAATGAAACTCAATGAAAATAAGTCTCTAATGTCCAAAATGAAAATAAAAAAAAAACATAAAATCTGAAGTCTAAAAGTTAGAATGATTAAGGGAATAAACCTTGATTGATTGATATGAATCCTTGCCACAATCAATATAAAGGTTGGATGCCACTTTTAGGGACAAGAAACCTAAGAGATAAGTCCTACAAACTCACCAGTGTAGACACGTTATTTTGTCTGAGCTAATTTTTAGCAATCTATAGTATGAACATTGTAAGAGGGGGTGATGATCAGTGAAAAAGGTATTTTGAGGACATCAAGAAGGCCTAGGGATCATATCAAAGGTAAATGCGAAGATGTGTGGCATCAAATGACATAGTCCAAGGTATCTGGGGACAAAAAATATGAGAAATTTCATAATTTTACTTGAATGTATCGATACATAGTTCTCATGTACCGATACAATGCTCTATCGCACCAAAAATTTGAAATGTCCCCATTTGTATCGATACAACATGTAGACGTATCAATACATAAGCCTCTGTATCAATACAGGACCTTATGTGTCTATACTAGACCATGCCAGACCAAAACATGCATTCTGTAAAGGAATGTATCGATAAATATCAACATGTATCAATACAATGGTTCATAGTATCAATACATTGTTCATTGTATCAATACACACAAGGTTTTTGGACCAAATGTCTCGATACATTATGTAATGTATCGATACATGTAGGCCATTTTCAAGGTCCGGGCATTTTTTAACTCATCCAGCATTGATCCAAAACTCGATTTTAACTCATTTCTTTGCATAAGGAAAGATTAAAACACATATCAGATTACGAATTTAG
>JAQSVH010010439.1:18179-32543 GCA_029448705.1 Adansonia digitata | reverse complement strand
GCTTTGCCATTCTCCTTTAAGTTGGTAAATGACAAGGGCTGAATCTCCAAATACTTGCAATGCTCAGATGCCCTTTCGATGGCTGTTTGGAGTCCAATGATGTAGGCCTCATATTCAGCTATATTGTTGGCGCAATCAAAGTTCAATCGTGTAGGCTAATGGTTCCCATCAAGTGAGATGAGAATTACCCTAATTCTATGCCCTAACGCTTTTGAAGCTCCATTGAAGAATATTTCACAAGATAAACCATACTTGAGTGTGTTTTTTACCTGATATATGCACATCAAGTCCTCATTAGAAAATTTAAAGTCTAAAGGCTGATAGCCATCTGTTGCTTAACTTGCTAAAAAGTCTACTATTACGCTACCCTTGATGGCTTTCTAGTTCACATACATGACACTTGAAAGTAGAACTTTCCATCTAGCTAACTTCCCTAACAAGGTAAAAGCTTCGCACAAATACTTGATGGGATCGAGTTTGGTGACTAGCCATGTAGTGTAGTACAACATTTATTGTCTTAACCTCTAGGCTATCCAAGCTAGAGCACAATATAGCTTCTCTACAATTGAATAATTACTTTTATAGTTTGTGAACTTTTTGCTTAGGTAGTAGATAGTCTATTCCTTCTTGCTTGACTCGTCGTGTTGACCCAATACACAACCCATGGACTTGTCAAAAACTGATAGCTTCAGGATCAAAAGTCGATAAGGCACTAGTAGCATAAGTATTAGTGGATTAAAAAGGTAGTGTTTGACCTTACCGAAGGCTTCTTGAAACTTTTTGTTCCATTTTTTAGGATTTTGTTTTTGAAGTAGCCAAAAGATCAGGTCGTATTTGTCGGTTAACTGAGATATGAATCGAGCTATGTAGTTCAACCTTTTCAAGAAACTTCTCACTTCTCTTTGAGTTAGACGTGGTGGTAGATTCTGAATGGCCTCAACCTTATCGGAATCAACTTCTATTTCTTTCTTGCTCATAATAAAGCTCAGTAGTTTGTTGAACGTCATGCCAAATGTGCATTTGGCAGGATTTACCTTGAGTTGGTACTTGCATAGCCTTTTAAAGAGTTTTCACAAATTGGCCACATTTAAACTCTCTTTTGGCGATTTGGAGATCATATCATCCACATAAACTTATCCATAAGATCATGTAATAATGTTACCATCGCCCTTTGGTAAGTTACCCTAGCATTTTTGAGCCTGAAGGGCATCACTTTATAGTAGACTACCCCATATGGTCAAGAAGTTAGTCTTCTTTATGTCTTTATCTACCATTTTAATTTGATTATTACTTGAAAATCCATCCATGAAAGAAAATAATACATTTTTGGTAGTGTTGTCTGCTAAGGTGTCAATGTGAGGTAAAGGGAAATTATCTTTTAGGTTAGCTCGATTTAGATCCCTGTAATCTACACACATCCACGCTTTACCATCATTGTTAGGAACTGAGACTATATTAGCTACCCATTGAGGATATTTGGCTACTTTAAGAAATCCTGCTTTGGATTGTTTCTTCACTTTTTCTTTGATCTTCAGGAGCATTTCAGGTTTCATCCTTCTAAGCTTTTCTTGTATGGGCTTACATTCGGGTTTAAGGGTGAGTTTATGGACCATAATATTGGTGTCTAATCAGAGCATGTCCTAGTAGGACCATGCGAATACATCCTTATATTCTTATAGGAGACTTATTAGTTCAACTCGAGTTAATGGTTTTATGGAGGTTTCGATTTTAACTTCTTTATGATATTCTTCTATTCCAAAGTTATGGTTTTTATGGGTTCTTTATGAGGCAACACCTATTATTCATCCAATTCAATTAGTCTTAGCAGGTCTAGAGTATAGGGTTCTCTTTAGAATTCTCTTTAGACTCAACGTCATCGATGTAGATTGGTTGCTTTTCAATATGAATATTCATGTCACCTTCACCAAGGTAACTGAAAATATGAAAAAAATAACAATATAAGTGGAAAAACATGTGAAGAAAGGTCTAAGACTTGACAAGAACTATGAACACAAAAGATGAAATGCATAATGCTGAATCATTTTCATTAATAATACTTAATAAAAGATGACCATACAAAGGATCCTATAATGTTTTTGGGTGGAAGCATTAGCTTTAGTTCATAGCATTACTTTGAAATAGACTTCAACAATACATAAATCCCAGTTTTAGTCCAAACACTCAGAACAAATCTAGGAGGGCACAGGCTGGTCTCTTAGTCCATTGTTGATGTTCCCTAAATTCCTTGCTTACTATGAGCATAACATTAGTGAAGCTTATCGTCACATATCCTCTTAGGTGAAAATTTTCTCAAAAGGGTGTAAAAACCATTGGTTCATATCCCATGTCCTGTCCCGATAGATAGGCCATCCTTTTCTCATGGTTTTGTTTAGCTTGTTTTTTTTTTCAACTGTGCACTAGGCTTGAATCCTAAACCTCTTTTGTTGATCTGGTTAAGAACTTTAAAGGCTTTGGCCATCCCTTATGAGTGTTTTTCGATAGGTGAAGCTTAACTATTGACAACTCTTCCTTGACATAAATGGCATTAACAAACTCAAAAGATTGAAATAAAGATTTTAGAATATCTTCATTGGGTTTAATATATGGGGCATTGGTTGAGGTAGCAGGAATGATATCTTTTTCTCCTTTAATACTGACAACTTTGTTCTTAATGATGAATTTCAACTTTTGCTGAAATAATGATGGTACTGCCCCTATAGAATGAATCTAAGGCCTTCCTAATAGGCAGTTATACGATAGAGCAATGTCCATCACATGAAAGTCAACTTCATAAATACATGGGCCAATTTGGAGTGGAATAGTGATGTTTCTTATAATATTTTTGCAAATCCCATTAAAACTCATACAACCATATGACTATTCTGGATATGACATATGTCAATGGGGAGCTTGTTCAAGCGTGATATAGGCATTAAATTTGGAGTCGATCCATTATTAAAGAGCACTTTGGGCAATATAGTGCCCTTATAGTATATAGTGGTATAAAAGGCTTTATAGTTTCCCCTTCCTCCTTAAGGAATTTCATCATTGTTGAAAGATATGTAATTGTCAGCCATGATGTTGCTCACTAGATGATCTAACTGGCCTATAAAAATATCGGGAGGGACATAGGACTCATTCAAAACCTTGAAGAGAGCATTTCTATAAGGTTCAGAGTTTAATAGCAATGACAACACAGATATCTTGGTGAGTTGCTTATTCAATCGATCAGCAATGCTGTATTCACCTTTTGATGTAGCTAGGGCATAACACCTGCCACTCCAAGTTAGAGGACTTACCCTTGAAAGGTCAACATTTGATGTTTGCTGACTAGATTCTCTGATGATCAAAGTCTTGCTATCATAGTTAGAAGGAACTACCTTATCGTCTTTATAACGGAAAGGAGATAGAAGTTGAATGGTCATCTTTGGCAAGAGCTGAATAGGTGTAACTTTGACTCTTGATCGATTGTCGAATAAGACAATGGCCTTCTAACCTGTAAGATGATTGCTCCTTTCTTTTTCCATAGTGTTGACAAACAGTATTGCATTTGCAAACTCAGTATGCGGGGTTCACTTTTCATCATAGAATCTGATGCTACCCTCGTTAATCATTCTTTCAACCATAGTAAAAAAACTCTTTGCTTGTTTGAAGAGTGTGGCCGGAAACAGTATGGAAATCACAAAAGTCATTGATTATTTCCTTTATCTTTTCAGCCGCATTAACCAATTTAGATTGCACTAGGATTTGCCAGACCAAATTCATTGGTATCCTCATTTCATCTATGTTTTCTACAATGCAGTCTTCTTTAACAACCATTCTACTTATATCTAACTTACCTCAAGCTTGAGATGAACTGGTGCCAGCACTAGATTTTAATTATCCGTTCTTCACTTTTTCTTTCCTTTTACCTTTATAGATTATTTTTTGCCTAATTCACTTTTTATAGCCTCATTGATCATTCTATAGAGTATGACTATGTCCGCACAATTCTTCAAGAGGTTTTTTGCTACCTTCTCATGGTAAAGGGTTTGCAATGTGTTGATGAATAACAGTCATCTTTTTTTCTATCAACAAGTAGTGAATATGGGTGACTTCTTCCATCCATTGCAAAATATATTGCCTGAAGTTTTCATCAGCTCTCTTTTCTATTCTCAAAACAGAAAAAAAATTTAAGATCTAGTCACCAATAGTTCTCTCCCCATCTATGGCATTAATGGACGAAGAGATGTGTTCATCATATTCCTTATAGAACTTAATTTCAAACCGATCCAATCATCCCTTGGACCATTTCTAAGAACGATCGGCAATGTTACAAATCATGCCCTTGACCATAGTGGCAGCAAGATAGGTCAATGATTTATTTGCTCTTATCTTTGCTGTCTAAGACTATCTTGGCCCTCATAAAAGCTTGCCAAACCTTGCTCATCAGTGTTTTGACTTTTCTAAAGCTTCTTTTGATCCAATAACTTTTCTCGTCAATTATTACATTCACTTTCAGTTTTTCATGGTTAGGGAATGGATTAGATCTAACATTTTGTCTAGGCCCTTGTTCAACCTTGATCACGCCTTTTTCTAGCAGACCCTGTACTTTTCTCTTAATGAGGTCCAATTCTCAATAGAATAACCTTATGCTCTGGCGTGTTACTAATAATAGGTATTTTTATCGTACCATTTAAGGTATGGTGGTGATCTTGGGTTTGTGAATATTAGAGCAACTAGTTGACTTGCCAATAGACGAGAGTAAATCTCTTTATAGGAGTATAGGAGTGACTCAAAATGCTTCATTTCTCAAGGTGCTTGTTGATTGTTAAGAGCTCTTGCATTGTTCACGTTGCAAGGTTGTATGCCATGGGCCATGTTTTGAACAGGATTGGATGCAAAACTCATTGTTTGGGTAAACGTGATAGAATGAACTGGTTGTGATGCTGGTCAGTAATGGTTAAAACCTAGATTTAACATGCTCGAAAGATGCATAGTCTACACTAGATACAAATTTTGATTAAACCTGGCATATCTTTCACCAACAATATTCACCTTCTTCTCCTTACCTTTATTTATTTACTTTTTGACTAACCTAGATGATTCTTCAATGGATATCTTGCCATTTTTGATAGCATTATCGATAATTTTGCCCAATATACCAGAACAACAAAATTTTTCATGGCATTTCCTACTAGCCTTTTGTAGTAGGGAGCTCGTAGGCTATCGACAAACATGACCTTCATTTCTTTTTCAGTTAAAAGGGGATGAACTTTAGTTACCTCCTCTCTCCACCTTTGAGCATATTGCCTAAAGCTTGCAAAGGTTTTCTTTTCCATGTTCATAAGGGAGAGGCAATCTATAGCCCAATCAGATACATGTTTATATTAGTCAAGAGAAGTGCGAGCTAGATCCACCCATGCCTGAATTCTTGTGGGATAAGCCCTATGTACCATTGGATAGCTACCCTAGTCAGACTATCCTAAAAGCAATGAGTTAGTAGTTTCTCATTCTCTTCATACCCAGGCATTTTATGGCAATACATGTGAAGGTAGGCAGTGGGGTCAGTAGTCCTATTATACTTTTCAAAATCTAGCACTTTGAATTTAGGTGGAATGACAAGACTAGATACCAATCCTAACAATGTTGTATCTATGATCCCAAATTTGTCATTTCCTTTAATAACTCAAGCGACTTTTCAAGTGACTGATACTTGTTTAAGTCTTCATTGTTTTCTAAAGACCTCTTTGCTTTTTCTTTTTTCATTTGCTTTTCAAGGTCTGGGACTATAGGTCTTCCTAGTGAAAAGCTTGTACCCTGAAATTCATAAACGAAATAGGATACTGCTGCATGGTTAATGTCGATGAATGGTTGAATTGAGAAAATATTTGCTGTCGAAGGATGTTGCCCATGTAATGCTCTTTTTTTAGCATTAGTGGCTTCAGTACCACCATTAATGTTGCTTTCGAGATTAATTGGTTTTTTTCTCACATTGACTGTGCTTGTTTACCTTTTTTCCTTTCAAAACCTCAAACAATAGCTTAGTTAATTCTACAACCTGAGCTTGGAGTTCTTCATTCCTACATAGTGATTGCTCTTGGGACTTGTTATACGTAAGTTTGAGTCACTCAATATGGGTTTGGTGATCATTCTCCATGGTTTTTCGATGGTTGCAAGTGTCACACCATTGATGAAATGTAGGTTCCATGTTTTAGAGCACTTTCACTTTAAATTATTACCAGATTAGGCTTTTATGATGTGTCATAAATATGTTTGATGCGATAAAAGAGAGTATGTGATTATGAAGACAAATTATTATTAACTTCAATGAAATAAACAATGAAAGAATTATGTTAGTCATGTAAATGCAGAAGGGACAATTGGATTAAAGGCAGCTCTACCAATAACATCTTTCATTAAAGTAATAAAATATCCTAATTACTCATGATTACATTCGAAAATCCCTAACACGATTACACTGCTTGATTAGATGCTCCAAGAAATAAGACAAGTCTTGTTCATGGTCTTCAATAGGGAGAATATTGCATATCAAAGATCAAGCTATGTCTATCATGTCCTTGTCCTTTAATTGGGCTACCTGAATCTATTCGGTGAGATGGTGATAATGGTCTTGATAGTTTTGGCATGCCTAATCTACCACTTAAAGCCATTCTTACTCTTACTGTTTGGAGGCTCTTACTAGTTCATCAACTTTGTCTTGGCGAGCTTGAAGAGAATGCTCCAAATCTTGAGTTTTGAGTGCCACAGTCATTCTTAGCCTGATTTGCTCTCAAATCCTTGACTCGAGCTTTTAACCATATGTTCTTCCTTTAAAGGTTGATGTGAGGGCACGAGCTTAAAAAAAGTTTCTATTTAGTAGTCTTAGCTGCTTCTCTCCACCTATGTAGTTCCTTTTCAAGTGTAGCAATTTTCGCCTTCCATTTAACTAATGACTTACCAAGGCCTCTAGACTTGCTTGCTTTGTTAAGAGCCATATAGTTTTTTCCTTAAACTCTCAATATCTTCCTTGAGGTGGTTGTTCTTTTTGATAGCCTATTCACCTTACCATCCAAGAGGTAAAGATCTATTTCCAATTTACTTTTTTTTTCTTTAAATGAGTAATCTCTTTGGTAAAGGACATCTTTTCTTGTTTGAACTCTCGTTGAGTAATTCAATCTCAGAAGGAAATTCATTAAGTGGTATTTATGATGTTCTAACATCGGATAAGGTTAAGGCATCATTAATGTGAAGGATCATTCATTCATCATATCCAGGGGTCATACTACTCTCTTTCTGATACCTTTCTATGCAGCGGGTTTGTTTCCATGCATGAAAGGCTAATTGAACTTTTGACTCTATAATCAACCTCACCATAGTCGAAATCCCATAATTCTAGGTCTTAGACGAAGGGGATAAACTATCGAGTAGAATTGTCTGAGGACCAGAATGGGTGTGTAGCTTGTGCTTCCCCACAATCGCATGAGTAACACAAAATTGTAATCTCTGCAATGGTATATGGCCATCTATGGGGAAAACTAAAAGGCTTTCCATGTCACCTCTTTTTTTTTTAAGTTATGAAATTTCTATACCTATTGCTTTTTGGACTTATCCTAAAGTCACTCATTCTCAAGGACCTTAGAGATAGAGCTAAAGTTAGACAAGAAATTGTATGACACCTTCTTTTCTTCGAGACATAAGTGACTAATAAGCCAAATATAAAGAAATGGCACATATCTGATGAAGATACCTATACTGATTTTCTTGCAAAAACTAAAAGCTCGGATGGTTTCAGTAATGATAGCTAGTGTAGGATTGATATTTTAACATAGTTAAGAGAAGAGATCTATTGTTGTAGCCCCAACATAGCCTAATGTTATTGGAAATATGACCAAACCATGAGGTCAACAATATTTGCCATTATTTCCTTCAAATTGGTCCATGAGATGCACTCACTATTCCCCTTCAACTTGATATGACTCTGGGCTAATCTTTTCTTGAAAGTTGACAAGTTCAAAGCCTTGTAATATATTCTATCAGCCTTGGCTTTCTCAATGTTGAGTAATGAAGTGTATTCATCAACTATAGGGACCAAATCTTCACGATTAAAAGTGAAACATCGATATGATGGGTTCAAAAATTGAGATATTGCGTGCAACAAGCTGACATCAAAATGGACTTGAAGAAAAAGAGCAATGTCTCCATATCTCTTCATGAATAATTCTTTCTTTGTGTTATCTTAACTAGTCCATACATACTCAAGATTTTACAAGTCATTCTAACAGTACCTATCTTGACACTTTCATACACTATTGAGATATACATGGGCTTAAGAACATCCCTATCTTTGCATTGTCAGTGCTCCAACCATGCTCAGACTTCATTAAAGGGCTTCAGCTCTGAAGTGGGCTGTTGCTCCATGATAGACACCTCTTGATGAACATTAAACCATTGGCCAATTGTCCCATAATGATGATGATTATGATGAAATGATGCATGCATGAAAAAACAAAGCAAAAAAGGAAATAAGTTAGCAACCTTACGAAATAATAGGCTTATGAATAAAGGAATGGCAGAATAGCAACAAAAGTGCATCATAACATTTGCCTCGAGAATAAGCAATACGATGCTTTGAGGTAGATATGATGATAGTGAATGTTGAGACATTAAATGGATAGCATAACGAGGTGTTCGCATTAAAAATTTCCTTTTAATGAGGTAATACGATACCTCATGGGACTAAGACTGGCCATTTAAGTGGTGATGTTTATTTGTCACTACCTATGGTGGGTACATGTTAAGCTATTATTCAGACAGCATGACAGCTTATTTTGGTCGGATATCATTATTTTAAGATGACATTGCAAGTAATGGCATTTGCTTGTATCACTCACTTATTAAAGAAGATTTATCGTTGAATGTAATGACATATCCTAAAGAAATGATTATAAAATTAGAATGACAAACACGGGTGGTAATATTTATCCATCACTGCCTATGTAGCCATGGTATATAGGAGTAAAGGTAAGAAGTGTTTCCCCAAGTGACCTTTTTTTTTAGGTTATTCTAGTAGTGATCCAATATGGTTTGACATGGTTTGGCTTGTAAGGTTCATTATATGGGTTTAAGTTGATACCTATTTCGATATCTGAATCATTTTTTCATCTAGTAAGGACAGCTGAGGTACCCCATTCCTAGGCCCATCATGGGTTTGGTGGAACGAGTTTAATCTCATGGATGTATTTCTCTATGCAAATGAGGAGGGGTACAGATAACAGACATAGATAATTTACACCTCGAAAAGTCTTGCCATGCTTGCACGAAGGGTTACTCATGAAGATGGATAGCTCACTTCCTCTTAATGATTGGGATTCTAACCACACCATGGTGTTTGATGGGAATCTAGGGCAAATGCAAGTCCAAGGTGTGTGTCAAGGAAATAATCAAACCTTTTTGTTTTACCCCATATCACCAGGCTTAATTAAATCAACATTTATTTAGGAACTGAGCAGTCCCTAATAATCATAAAACAAAGCCATGAAAAGTAAAAAGTTAGAAGATAAAAATAAAAGGGAATTATAACTAAATAATATTGAAAGCCGAAAAGTCGAGGATCATGTAAGGCATAACTAGTTATAGATAACTTTTTAAGTAGTCTCCAACAGAGTTGCTAAGCTATCGCCACATGCTCGCCTTTAAAACTTTGGACTATTCAAAGGGCTTAGCGTGCATGACTTAAAAATGTGTGATAGTGGTGGTGGTCAAGCCTTTGAGTTATCCCATGATCGAGATTTAAATTAGATGTAGTAACATGAAGGGGAGCGAGACTATTGGGCGAATCATTTATCCAACTAGTTGGATGGCCACCACGAAGTGGCTTTAAACTTGGAGTCACCACCAATCATTTCGGGGTAAGCAGGATCGGATGCCTATTAAAAACAATATTTTGAGTTATGAAACTTAAAACATCGATTTCACGGTCTATAAAGTCTAGAGATTTTTTGGTTGTGTTTACGAGTTGGTTATGCATGGGAAAAGATTAGCACCCCTATGATGCTCGAAATTGGTATCCACTAACTAAGTCTCGCTTTGGTTTTGGCTTAATTGATTCGTTTGGTCATTATTTAGAAAGAATCCCCTTTTTGTGCATGAAGTTTTTGTGGAAAATGTAAATCCAGGTTTTGAAAGAAGATTTATATCACCTATACACACGGAAGTATAAGGAGCTTAGGGATTTTTATGAAAATAGTTTTCGAATTAAATTTGAAAATTTGGATATTTAGTATTAGGCACTGGAGAGATATCGACACGAAATATTACCTTGTAAAATTCTTTGAAAACAAATTTTAAATATGAATGCACAATAATCACCATAAGAAAAAGGAAACGCATTAGTAAGATGAAAAGAATATAACAATATCATAAACAAACAATCACAAACAAAAGAATGTAAAAAGGAGAGATGATCAGACTATATCTCATAATTATCTTCGAATATTGAAAAATAACCGGGATGACGATTTAGAGATGGGTTTAGATTTCATGGTGATTTAAGGGATGAAAAAGATTTCAATCAAAACAATCTAGGGCATCCAAAATAGAGATAATTTTTTAATTTTTTTAAGGTAAAAATAAGGTTAAAGTATCCCCTCAGAGCGGTGCGGTTGGAATATTCCAAAAGATAAAGTTATAAGAATAATTAAAAGAGAAAATTCAAGTTTTTAATGAAAAACAAGGTTGGAGTATCCCCTCAAAGTAATGAGGTTGGAGTAACCCAAAGATGGAAATTTTTTATGATTTAAGAAAACAATTAGGAATCTCAATTAAATCTGAGAGACTTTCTTAGGGAAAACTAGGGTTAGAGTATCCCTTCAGAGTAATAGGGTTGAAGTATCTCTAAAGATGCAAACTTTTGATGTTTTAAAAGAAATTTTTTTAAAATATTTTAAAAATAAAAAAAAATCAAAGATTTGAATAAAATATGTTTTTGCCTTAAGCCTTGATCCGAGTCTAACGGGCTATTGTTGTAAAGGAACCAATTGGATGCATTTTGAGACATTTGAATGTCTCTATAAAGGTGTTTCAAAAATTAAATTCAAAATAAGGGACAACATCATGTCATCTCTCTTCTTGAATTTATTTCAAGTTCATCCGAAGGCTTTAAGGGGTGAATAAATTATCGTTGGAAAGATGACTCGATAAAGTTCAATGTAAAAATATTCTAAAAATCCAAGAAAATCACTTTCTAGGCAGAATTAATTTTTGAAAATAGGTCTATCTTGACACTACTAGTTCGTTTCTCATGCCGATGATGCTTGTTTGCCTTTTTTCTTTTAAAGCCTTTGGCAATGGCTTAGTTAATTCCAAAATCTGAGCTCGGAGCTCCTTATTCATATGGAGTGATTGCTTTTGAGACTTGTTATACATGACTTCCAATCATTCAATACAGGTTTGGTGATTGTTGTCCATGCTTTACAACAATTGTAAGTGTTAAATTGATGATGAACGGTAGGTTTCATGCTTTAGAGCAGCTTCACTTTAGATTATTACTAGATTAGACTTTTATAACATGTCATGAACATGTTCGATGAGATGACGGTGAGTATGTAATCATGATAGTATATGACTATTAACATGACTAAAAAAGGCAATAAAAAAGTTAGGTTAGTTATGCAAATGTAAGAAGGACAATTGGATTAGGAGACAACTTTACCAATAGTGTCTTTAATTAAAGCAATAAAATATTTGGATTACACATGATTATATTTGGAAATGCCTGACATGGTTACATTGCTTGATCATATGTTCCAAGAAATACAATAATTCTTGGTCATGGGCTCTAATGGGCAAGATATCATGTATCAAGGATTGGGCCAGGTCTATCATTTCCTTAGCATCCAACTGGGCCATCTGAATCTATGCAATGAGATGGTGGTAGTGGTCCTGATAATTCTGGCATGCTTGATCAACCATCTATGGCGATTCTTGTTCTTTCCATATAGAGACTTTTATTAATTCATCAACCTGGCCTTGCTAAGCTTGTAGGGATTACTCTAAATCTTGAATGCTAATTGTTCAAAGTCTCATTCTTGACTAGGCTTGCTCTCAAATCTTAGACTCGAGCTTCTAAACATCTATTTTTCCTTTGATAAGTTGACGTAAGGGCATAGGTTCTAACAAGCATCTCCTTATTGACCTTGGCCTTTTCATTCCATTGATGCAGCTTCTTTTTGAAGGTAGAAATTTCTAGCACCCCCTCAGTTGATGACTTACCATGGTGACAAAACTTGTTAAATGCTACATAGTCTTTAGTCAAACTCTCAAGTTTCTCCTTGAAGCGATTTTTCTCTTTGACAGTCCGATTCATTTCACCATCTTGGAGATAGTGGTCTATTTCTAGTTAACTCTTTTCTTCCTTTAAACAAGTGATTTGCTTGGAGAAGGTTGCCTTTTCTTGTTCAAACTCATGCTTGAGCAATTTGATCTCAAAAGGAAATTCATTAACTAATACTTGTGATTTTCAAACACTAAACAAGGGTAAAGCATCATTGATGCGCCTGATTCTCCACTCATCATATCATGGAGTCATATTACTTCTTCTCTATTACCTCTCCATATAGTAGGTTTGTCTCCAAGCATGGAAGGCTAGCTAAACCTTTGACTTGTAGTTGGGCTCACCATAATCGAAATCGCATTACTCAATCTTAAGGGAAAAGGATAAATTCTCGACATTAAAATTATCATATGACTAGTATAGGTGCATATCATAATCCCATAAGCGGCACATGACTATAATCTCAACATTGGTATATGCTAGCCTGTGGTGAAAACCAAAAAGTCATATGCGCCACCTATTCCCCTATATAATTCCAGAATTTTGGGACCTATTGATCTTCAAACTTGTCTTAGGGCCATTCATTCTCAAGGACCTTGGAGATAAGGCTGAAGTTAGGCAAGAAATTATATGACATTCTCTTTTCTTCAAGGCAAAAGTGGTTGAAAAGCTAAATGTGAAATAGCGATGCACATCTGATGAAGTAACCCATCCTTATTTTCTTGTAAAAGCTAAGAATGTCTCAGCAATGATGGTGGGTATGGGATTGTTGTTGCAACATAATCGAGAACAGAGATACGCTATCGTCTCTTCAACATAACCTAATGTTTTTGAAAATATGACCAAACCATATATCGCCAAAGTATAGATATCTTGAATTTTTCAAGTCTCTGTGGTATTCACCATTACTTCCTTTAGATTGGCCCATGAAATGAACTCACTATTCCCCTTCATCTTGATATGACTTTCGATCTAAGACTCTAGTGCCCTAAGAATCTACGGTAATCTTTTCTTGAATGTTAGAGGTTGCAAAACCTTACAGTATATTCCATCAATTTTGGCCTCTCAGTGTTGAGTAACGAGGCATATTTGTTGACTATGGGGACCAAATCCTTGTAATTGAAAGTGAAGCATTGATATGCTACGTTCTAAAATTAAGATACTGCTCAGAATAGGCCAACATCCAAACAAACCTGGTGTAAAAAGGCTATGTCTCCATACCTCTTCATGAATGATTCCCTCTATATATTTTCCAACCGTTCCATATATGCTTCAGATCTTACCAATCATTTTAATGGTACGCTATCTTGACTTTTTCATGCATCATTAAGAGATAAGTAAGTTTGAAAATGTCTTTATCTTTACATTATCCACGCTTTGACCATGATCAGACTTCTTTAAAGGGCTTTAGATCAAAAATGGACTGTTGCTTTATGACAGACATCCCTTGACGAACACTAAAGCATTAGCCAATTGCCTCATAATAATGATAATTATGATGAAATGATGCATGTCTAATAGAAAAACAAAAGGGAAATGAATCGGTGGCTATACGAAATAATAAGCATAAGAATAAGGGAACAAAAAAGTAGCAACAAAAATGCATCACAAAAATTGCCTCTATAATAGGTGATATGATGCCTAGAAGCGGACATGATGATTACGAAAGTTGTGATAATAAAGGGACATCATAACGGTGTGTCCTAGCTAAAAAATTACCCTTAATAAGGTGACACGATACCTTATGGGGACAAAATTCATCGACTAAGCAACGACGTTCATTCATCACCATCTATGGCAGGTGTATGTTAAGCCATCATTTGGATATAATGGTTTAGATATGACTCTTTTACGATGACATTGGTCATTGTAGGTGATGGCATTCACTTGTCATCATCCACTTATTGAAGAGGGTTAGCTATCGAGCATAATTGCATGCCTTAGAAAAAATAATCACAAAATAAAATGAAAAATAAATAAAATGAAAAATGCAGGTGATAATGTTCGTCCATCATCACCTACATAACCATGGTGTATAGGAGTCAAGGTAA
>JAQSVH010010399.1:0-11926 GCA_029448705.1 Adansonia digitata | reverse complement strand
TATGTAATTCCCTTCTAAAATCAATGGAAATTATGGATTTTGAAGTCTTGTAGTAAAGCAAATGCCCTTGAATACATCCATTACTCATGCATACATACACATACACATATGATTATTAATCTATTAATAATTACTTAATTCCCGAAAATTTTGGGATTCACACAAGGTTTAATCATTTGAAATTGGTACCAACCAACATTGTCAATACCCACACATAGTTACTACACCAGAGCAAAAGCAAAAAGAATGGTTGAAGACCATATCTTAAGATTGGAACGACTCGAGGAAAGCCATAGGTAGGCTCAAGAAACCATGTTGAAAAGGTAGGGTGAACTTCAAGCTCAAATCGCACAGATGATGGAGGTACTACTAGTTAGGGGGCTAACTTGCCCTGTGCAGAAAGCAAATACTGATGCTCCCATTGAAGGATTCAAGAGGGCACCAGTTGAAGAATTAGGCAATAACCAACCACTGGCTAATGCCTAGAATGTATAACATAGTGCACCGATAGCTACTCTTCCACCAGTCATCATCATAAACCTTAAGGCCATACCTCAAGAAATGACTACGTGAGCTATTCTCGTTTAAGAGGAATATATTGGACTAGGCATCATAAAGAAGAGAAAACTAAGCAAAAGGCCAAAAAAATAGTTAAGGCCAAAAAAGAAAAGGAAAAGGCAAAACTACTACTCCTTGAAAGAAAGTTAAAAGCCATAAAAGGGGTCGAATTATATAGCCGTATGGATGTTGACGACCTTGCTTAGTCCCAGATCTTGTTCTCCCCTTAAAATTTAAAATGCCAAAGTTTGAAAAGTATAAAGGCAAAATCCATGCAGGCACACATCAAAATGTTCATTAGAAAAATGGCAAACTACTCACTAGATGATAAACTCCTGATCCATTGTTTTCAGGAAAGCCTATCAGGATCAGCATTGAGATGGTACAATGATTTGAATCATAACCAAATTAAATGTTGGGTCAACTTGGCAAGTGCTTTTCTCTATCAATACAAGCATATAGCTAAGTGGGCTTTAGATCATTGACCCTCTAAAATTTAGATAAAAAGTCAACCAAATCTTTCAAAGAATATGCCTAATGATGCAGGAACTTAGACTCTTAAGTCCAACCACCCTTGATGGAAAAGGGAATGATAATATTATTTATCAATATTTTGCGTCTACCTTATTATGACAAGCTAGTAGGGAATGCAATAATGAATTTCTCTAATCTTGTAATCTCTAAAGAAATAATGGAATTAGCCATTAAGGCCGAGAAGCTTACATCAGGAGAGTCCTCGAGTGCAAAAAAGCTAGGACCAGCAAATAAAAAGGATAAAACACCATCAGTCGGTTATGAGAGCTAGCCATATTGACCAAAACCTCGCCGTTATTATCAAAATCTAAGATAAATGCCTCGAAACACTTATCCATACAATACACCTCAACCACTCATTTCAATAATTGTCTAAGCTACCATTCCAAATTCGTTACCCTAAAACCAGCCAAGACCCAACACCAATACACAACCTTAAAGAACCAATCAAACTAGACCCCATTTTGACCTTCTTCCTTATTCATATAAGGAATGTTCAACAAATTTTCAAAAGCAAGGCTAGTAGTGCTAATTTTGCCAAATCGTATGAAGGCAATTATCCTAGTTGGTATGACCCAAACCTACATTATGAATACCATGCACTACAGGGTCACTCGATTAAAAACTATTAACCCTTTAAGCATAAAGCTTAAAGCCTTCTTAATAGAGGTGCCTTCAAGTTTGATAACACGCTGGCTCCCAATGTGGTAGAAAACCCTTTGCCAGATCATTTTGAGCCTAGACTCAACATCATCAACATTAAAAATAGGAAATAGAGGAAGTTGAGTGTGAAAAAGGTTAAAACACCTTTGGAGAAAGTATGAATGGTTTTAACCAAAGCCAAAATCTATAGCCAAAATTGGAAAAGCATTAAAGGATAATTTGATGATGGTGTCAGTTTCTGCAAGTATCACCTGACTTTGGGGCATACCTTGTATAATTGCCCAGATTTCTGAGCATTGATTCAAAAAATGATGAATAATGGTGAGATTGAGTTTCTAGAATAGACTAAAGTAAAAATGAAAAAATCAGTCAATATGATGGGAAAAGGATCGTCACAACCTTCATACGGTATCGGCCGCCCTCTCATCATTCGTTACAACTAGACCACACCTTCAAAGGCAGATATTGTCCTCAAACTGATTATTGGGCACCAGTGCCATTCCCTTATCAAGATAGTAAACAGGTGCTGTGGAAATATGATGGCGGGGTCACTATTCTAGAAGCTGTTACTACCCAATTGGCATCCATCAATATAAAAGAAGCAATATTACAATAAGTAAGCATGTATACGATGGGGAAACTAGTGAAGCCAATACAAAGGCAAAATCAAAGGCATAAATATCTAGGAAGGCGTTGGTTATCGAGGATGTCCTGGAGGAAAAGTAAAAACTAGTAAAGGAAAAAATGGTCGCTGAATTCCTAAAGTATATCAAGCATAGCGAACACATTGCCATGGAGCTATGAAAGCAATAACTAGAGAAGATTTCCTTGCTAACTCTTTTGCTCAGTTCTAAAGTTCATTGGAGCACTTTGTTGAATGTACTAAATTAGGCCTATGTCCATGAGGGCATTTTTGTTAACAAACCTGACTGCCTAGTAAACAATATTATCGTTGACAATTTCATCTCATTTAGTGAGGATAAAATTTCTCCATGAGGTAATACTTCACCAAATGCCTTCCATATCATGACTCGGTGCAAAGGGACCATAGTACCTAAGGTCCTTATCAATAATGGCTCTACTCTAAATGTCATTCCATGGAGTACGCTATATCATTTACCTATAGGTGTTAGCCAAATCAAATAAAGCCATGTGATTGTCAAGCCTTTTGATGGAACAAGGAGGAACATTAAAGGAAATATTTCAGTTACTTTAAAAATTAGTCCTTGTCCATTTGAAATCAAGTTCCATGTTATGGATATCGCTTAACATATAATTCTTTGATAGGATGACCATAGATTTACCTCATCGAGGCTATTCCATTATCCTTGCATCTAAAAGTGAAGTTTATAATGGATGAAAGATTGGTGAGTCTATTTCAAGAAGAAGATATAGTCGCTATGACGTCTATAGAGTCTCCTTACATTGACACAAATGCTAAAATTGATGAATGTTCTTTTAGAGTTTTTGAGATTGTCAACACAACCTGGGTCAGTTATCCCTAAATCGAGGCTATCGAAAATAAATGTATAGGCTTCAAGTTAAAATTAGGGAAAAAAGCCTTAGTTGGAAAAGGACTCGAGAGACATTTACAAGGAATCAGCCAAGCCATTAATGTCAATGGTAAGAAAGACAAATATGGATTAGGCTTCAAGCATAAAAAAGTTCAGAATAAGAAGCTCAAAAAAATGAGAGAAAAGTAGCCATCCCTGGGTGTTGGCCAATAGTCAGGCCAGAAATCAACTCCCTACCCCTCGTTGGAGGAAATTTTTTGCTATAGAGGAGTCAATCCGAGAAATAGAGATAAAGAAACTAGGAACATTGTTCTGGTGATTGATAAAGCCTTCAAAGAGCATCATGTGGCTACCATTGGAAGAGATGATGAAGAGTTCACTAAGGATCATAGGATTCGCCCATGCCCCTCTAGATATGTTTTAAGGAATTAGACATGTGCTGAGAGAAGTATAGTGTCTAGGCCAACCCTAAAGTAATAATTAAGAAACGAACTCTATCGTCTATAAATCTTTTTGTAAAAACACATAATGTTAATTTATCATCAATAAAAATGAAATGTATGTAATCTTTCCTTATATAATCTTTCTTGGCTTTTTTCCTTTCTTACATCCATTTCTTTTATGATTTCTTATCTCAACACCTCTTTTTCTTATTTGTATCCATACCTTATTCATATCCCATATTCCTTTCTTTTGCCTTCGCAGAGAAATAAATAAATATGATCAGGATTCATAGGTTAATTTTAAATAAACTATTTGCTTGAATGAGGTTGATCTTGAAAAAGATGTCGATAATCATATCTTGCCTCATGATTTGTTAAAAATAATTGAATGAGAAGATGAGCACATAATACCTCATGAAAAGCCCACTAAGATTATCAATTTAGGGAATAATGAAAACCATAAGAAAAAGATTGGAATAGAAACTGCCACAAAGGCTTTCACCTGAGAAGATCTGATAAGTTTACTGCATGAATTCTTAGACATCTTTGCATGGTCTTATCAAGACATGCCAGGATTGAATGTAAAGATTATGGTGCATAAAATTACCCTTGAAGCCAGAATGTAAATTAGTTTAATAAAAGCTAAGAAGAATGAAATCGGATATGTTTTTGAAGATGAAATAAGAGGTTAAGAAGCAGTTTGAATTTGGATTTCTGAAGGTGGCAAAATATCCAGAGTGGGTTACAAACATTGTCCTAGTTCCCAAAAAAGATGAAAGAGTTGGAACGTGTGCATATTACCAAAACCTCAATTGAGCAAGCCTAAAAGACAACTTTCTCTTCCCTCATATAGATACCATAGTTGATAATACTATAAAAACTATTTATTTTCCTTTGTGGATGGATTTTTAGGGTATAACCAAATTAAAATGGCTCTGAAGGATATGGAAAAGACCATATTTGTCATAATATGGGGAACAATTTGTTACAAAATAATGCCATTTAGGTTGAAGAATACAAGAGCAACTTACGAAAGGGCAATGGTCACCCTATTCCATGAGATGATGCATAAGGAAATTAAAGTTTATGTTGATGACATGAGTGTTAAGTCCCCTCAAGAACAAAGTCATGTAGCAGACCTACGAAAGTTGTTTAACAAGCTAAGAAAAAATTAGTTAAAGCTAAACCATGCAAAATGTACATTCAGAGCTAGGTTTGGAAAATTATTGGGTTTTGTTGTAAGCGAAAGAGGAATTAAGGTTGATCCAAATAAGATTAAAACTATATAAGAGTTGCCATCCCTACACACGCCAAAAGAAGTGAAAAGTTTCTTCGGGAGATTAAATACATTACTAAATTTATATCTTAACTTACAGATAAGTGTGATCCAATTTTTTGACTTTTGCAAAAACAAAATCCTGGTGAGTGGGATAGTGGATGCCAAAATGCTTTCGAAAAAGTTAAGCAATATCTCTCTAATCCATCGATATTGGCACCGCCTACTTCAAAATGACCTTTGATCCTGTATTTGTCAGTGTTTAAAAAATCTATGGGCTGTGTGTTGGGGCAGCATGATGAGATTGGAAAGAAAGAACGACAAATTTATTACCACAGTAAGAAATTTTTAAATTACGAGGTAAATTATTCCCATATACAAAATTATGTTACACTCAGGTCTGGATAGCGAAAAGGCTTCGATAGTACATGTTGTATTTTGTTACATGGCTGGTCACCAAAATAGACTAATCAAATATCTATTCAAAGTGCCAGCTTTATCAAGAAGGATAGCTAGGTGGTAAATTCTATTTTCCTAATATGATATCATTTATGTAAGCAAAATGGCAATCAAAGGAAGTGCCATTATTGAATTCTTAGCAAGTCGGGCGCTTGACGATTATCAACTGTTAGATTTCAAATTCCCTAACAAAAACTTGATGAATATTACGATTAAAGGAAAAAAAGAGTCATCGGAAGGATCTACATGGAAAATATATTTTGATAGAGCATCAAATGAATTGAGCCATGGAATTGATGCAATTTTAATATCTCTAAAAGGGGATTATTACCCTTTTATAGCTCGGATAATTTTTTATTGCACTAATAATGTGGCAAAATATGAGGCATGTATTATAGGGCGACGAGTAGCGTTAGAAAAGAAGGCCCAGGTATTGAAAGTCTATGAAGATTCAACCTTGGTAATTTACCAACTGCGTGGAGAATGGGAAATACGAGACCTAAGGTTGCAGCAATATAAAAAATTGATTCTAGAATTACAAGAAGAATTCAAAGAAATACACTTTATTCATCTATTCTGTGATAGCAATCAAATGGCAGATACTCTAGCCTCTTTGGCTTTAATGTTTAAAGTAAACAAGGGGTAAAGGTGACACCCATTGAGATGAGTATTTATGAATTCCCTGCATACTGCCACAACATTGGGATTAAGGCAAATGGCCTTCCATGGTATCATGATATCAGAAATTATTTGAAGGATTAATTATATCTGCCAAATGCCTCAAAAACTTATAAGAGAACCTTAAGAAGGTTGGCATTAAATTTTATCTTCGACGAAGAGATTTTGTATAAGAAAAGTTTTGACCAAACATTGTTAAAGTGTATCGATGCTTCCGAAGCAAATAAAATAATAGAAGAAGTTCATAAAAGGGGTTTGTGGGATTCATGCCAATAGATATAAGATGGCAAAACAAATAATAAGATTGGGCTACTTTTGGATGACTATGGAGAGTGACTGTATCAAGTATGCTTGAAAGTGCCATAAGTGTCAAATCTATCCTGCAAGATTCATGCTCCACTCTCATTGTTAGATGTCATGACCATGCCATGGCCTTTTGTGTGTAGGGTATGGATGTCATCAGACCTATTACTCCTGCAACATTGAATCGATATCGTTTCATGTTGGTGGCTGTTGATTATTTCACCAAATGGGTGAAAACCACTTTTTTTGCAAATGTCACAAGATTAATGTTATTAAATTTCTAAAGGCCAATATCATTCGCAGATTCAGGGTTCTTGAAAGAATTATAATAGATAATGCCTTTAACTTGAATAATAAATTAATGATAGAGGTCTGTACCCAGCTCAAAATCTCTCATCATAATTCGATCATATATCATCCGAAGATGAATGGGGCTGTAGAAGCTGCCAACAAAAATATTAAAAAGATTATGGGAAAATGGTGAAGCTTATAAAGATTGGCACAAAAAGCTTTCATTCACTCTTCTTGCTTATCAGACCTTAGCAAGGACCTCGACTGGGGCAACACCTTACTCATTAGGGTATGGCATGAAGGCAATACTACCAATTGAAGTTAAAATCCTAACACTTCAAATATTAATGGAGACTAAATTGGAAGAAGCTAAATAGGTATAAGATCACTAGGAACAATTGAACTTTATTAAAGAAAAAAGGTTAAAAGTGATTAAGTATGGGCAAATGTACCAGAAAAGGACGATGAGAGCCCATAATAAGAAGATTTGTCTAAGACAATTTCATAAAGGAGAACTATTGCTGTAGAAAATCCTTCTGATACAAAAAGATCCACAAGGCAAATAGGCACCCAATTGGGAAGGGCCCTATATGGTTTAGAAGGCATTCTTAGAAGGTACATTAATCCTTACCTAAATGGATAGAGATGTCTTGCCAAACCCTGTCAATGCGGACATTGTAAAGAAATGCTAAGCTTAACAAAAGAAAAAAACAAAAAATAAAAAAAGAAGAAAACAAAAATTGAATGAAAACCCAAATAAGGTATTTAATTAAAGGCAATATAAGAGGGAGGCTTCGAGTTGAAAACCTGAAATGATGGCTCAAGCAAAGAAAAAAAATGCTCAAATCATAGGCATGATATGATTAAACGCATCTCTAAAAGATGAATCTATGCAACAGCAGATATTCCACACAGAAGAAATCTTTGAAGATCTAAATTCAGTTATCCAGACCTTTTCTTCGACATTTACCATTATCTTTGTGAATCTCTTCTTAGGTATTTTACCATTATTTTGGTAAAAAAGCCAGTATTCTACTTCTTTTCCTTGAAATGCAGCCTCTGTTAGACTATCTTTTTGATCGTGCTAACATTTTTACTAAATGCTAATTAATGACTTAAAAAAACAAAGATTGATTTAAATAAATAATAGACTAATTTCTTTGAATTACTTTTGAATAAGGTTAAAACATTATGAAAATCTTGGTTCACATCTTAATTCTTTTGAATGTTCTAGGAAGCGTTAAGGGTGGATAACTAACGGTCTTAAATTAAATTCTGATGATGGAGGAAACTCAACCTCTTAGAAGATATTCATCATTTTCTTATAGTTGGCAAGGCAGTTGATGCAAATGTCAAGTCCTTATTACATTTTGAAAACCATAGATGGATCGAATGAGGGCATTCTTCACATATTTCCTATCATATCTTTTTTCCTTAACCACTAGATGGTATTGATGCATCATAAAGTCTTCCTTTCTCTCGGGGCAAGGACATCACCCACATTTCTAATCATATCCCTTTTCCTCAACCACTGGATGGTATTGATGCATCACAAAGTCCTATTTTATCTCGAGGTAAGGAGATCAGCCATATTTCTAATCATATCCCTTTTTCTCAACCACTAGGTGGTATTATTGCACCACATCACCACGAGGGGCATCCCTCACACATTCCTAATCATACTATTCTTTGTCAATAAGTAAATGATGCTGGTGCATCATAATTTGAATTCCTCAAAAGGCAAGAACATTTTTTTCTATAAAGATAACATCTGATTCAAGAGTGGCCCCTTACCGATAGAAAGATTCCTCATACTTTCTAAAGATGTTTTTAGGCTTTTAAGGTGGGTTGAATCATAATTTAAAAAGAAAATGAATTAAAAATATAAAAATAAAAATTAAATCCAATCATAAAAAGCCATGCACATTCATCATGCATCCACATTCATAATTTTGTAATTTACAGACTTAAAGCAATGAAGCAAGAGAAAAAACTATCAGAATGGATACTACTTTAAAGTTAAAAGGTAAGTTAAGCTTTCCTCAAAGATCTCAAATATTAGATTACTTCAACCTTATTAAGGTTTGTCTCTAATTGACCATACTTGGTCGAATTCTTACTTACTTGCTATACTCGATCAAGTCATGCTACATTTTACTTGGTCAAACTTTTTTTCATTTTCGTTTGATGTGATGGTTAACCTTGGTCAAACTTTCTTTTTATTTCATTTCATTTTATGTAATGGTTTAGCCCTGGTCAAACTTTTTTTTGCCTTCATTTGATATGATGGCTTAGCCCTGGTTAAACTTTTTTCACCTCTTTTGACATAATGGTTTATCCTTGGTTAAACTCGTTTTTTATTTTATTTGACATGATGGTTTAGCCCTGGTTAAACTTTTCTTTCATTTTCATTTGGCATGATGGTTTAGCCCTAGTTAAACTTTTTTTCATTTATTTTGATGTGATGGTCTAGCCCTGGTTAAACTTCTTTTCACCTCTATTTGACGTGATGGTTTAGCCCTGGTCAAACTCTCTTTTCATTTCGTTTGATGTAATGGTTTAGCCCTAGTCAAACTTTCCTTTCACTTTCATTTGACGTGATGGTTTAACACTTGTAAACTCTCTTTTCTTTTCATTTGACATGATGGTTTAGCCTTGATCAAACTTTCCTTTCACTTTCGTTTGATGTGATTATTTAGCCCTAGTCAAACTTCTTTTCTTTTTTGTTTGATGTGATGGTTTAGTCTTAGTCAAACTTTTTTTTCGCTTTCATTTGACATGATGGTTTAGCTCTGGTCAAACTTTCATTTCATTTTATTTGACACGATGGTTTCGCCTTGGACAAATTTCTTTTTACCTTTATTTGATGTGATGGTTTAGCCCTGGTCAAACTTAATTTCACTATCACTTAACATGATGGTTTCACCTTGGTGAAACTTTTTTTTGTATCTTCCTTGATGTAATGGTTCAGCCCTAGTCGAACTTCTTATGTTTAACCTTAGGTATTAGCTTTGTATCATTTATCTACTCATCGACTTAGTCCCGGGTAACTCTTTTTATTTGTCGACATTACTGCTTGGTCTAAGTCAATTTGTCTTACCAGTTGGTTTGTGCGTTTTTAGCTCGACCAACTCATTTTCAATATTAACTTCACCGTAGGTTGCAAGTTCCCTTTCTAATCAGTAAGCTCTAATATATATGTTCATATCTTGTTTTTCTCGTACTTTGTGGCCCAGACAAAATTATGTCTATTTGGCCTTTATCCTATTCCTAATTCTCAGCAACGAACAAAGAGGGGCAGTTTTAGATAGCTAAATTCATCCAGCTGTCTATCCTCGAAAGTCCCAAGTATCTGAGAACAAAAATAAAGTGGCCACTCTGATCGAGGTCCACTTCCACCAGAGGGTTTTTGCATTTTTGTAATTTTAATCAGTGATATGTAAATAATTGTATATACACATGATGGAAAAATCCATTTTCTTAGGTAAAAAGGATGAATCCGCAAAAGGAAAATTTTTGTTTTTGAACAAGTTCTTAACAAATTTTGGAAATTGCCTCTGTGGATGATCTCACGGTTAATTTTTCTATTTTTAAGAATTTCCTGAGATTTTTTTGAAAAACTCGAGAAATTAGTGGTTGGATTTTTTTACCAACACCGGTGTGGTTTTATGCTGACTCATACCCCAAAATATTGTAAATATTCAAGGAAAAATATGTATTGGCATCTTCTACCATGAAGTATCAAACTGTAAATTTTATAAATTAATTTTGAATTTTATAGTCTTACGAGTATTATGCTCGTGAATTTTACTTTTGGTTCTTGTTGATCTATTTTTAAAATTTTAGAAGTTCATTTTTTCACTTTAGAAATTAATGTTTTGAATAATATGTGGCCTTGAATTAGTTTTTCTTCAGAGTCAATGACATTCTGTAATTTTTCCCAGTATTGAAATATAAGTTTTTCTTTACTCATAAAATTTTTGGTAGAATCCTCTCGAGTTTCAAACATCAAAATTTATCCAATATTATTATTTGATTCAACTTAATTTAGTTTTCAAAAATTCATTCATTTTCATGAGTTTTGATTTTTTTTCTTGAACTTCCCCCTTTACAAAAAATCAAGTTTTCTATTCCGTAAATGTTTTTAGGTTAATTTGAAAAATCGAGTTTTCTATTCCATAAATGTTTTTGGGGGAATTTTCTTCAGTTTAAAATTTTTAAAATTCATCTAATATTGTCATTTAACTCCCATTAAAACATTTTTGAAAAATTTAATTTATGTCTTGGATTTTGAATTTTTTTATATATGTTAATTTTCCTACACTAAGGCATTTCTCATAAAATTTTATGAGTATTTAACTTTCAATCAAGATCTTTTGCACCATTTGATTTCTAAAATTTTGTCTATGATCAATTAACTTTAATTCCAATTTTATTTTGATTTTTGAAAATTTTATTTACCTTTTCCAACTAGTTACATGCTAATGACTTGTTTTCTTATCAATTACTTTCTAACCAAGTTGGTTACATCCCAATTACCCATTACATGAGTTGATCAACTTCATCATGAGCTTAATAATAGAGTGGCTTATTAGAAAAGATAACAAGAGCATGGGCTTATGACAGCAATTATGGTTATCCAACCTAACAAGCCATCTTCACATCAAATAAACTAAGAAAGAAAAAAAAAAGAAAATGGGTCCATTCGAGCACTCCATTTGGGGGCAACAATATTGCTGCCCCTTCCTCTATAAATAGAGGACATTTTTCTTCATTAAGGAGTTTTGGGGGGGAAGAGAGGAAAAAAATTGGAGAGAAAAAGAAAGGAAAAAGAAAAAAAGAAAGGAGAAAAAAAGAAAAAATAAAAATAAAATAAACTTTTGCCCTTTTGATTTTCAGCCAAGGTAATCACCTTATTGCTTCCTATTTCTTGTTGATTTCACGGTCATTTTGTTGCAATATCACATGGATATATGTTGTCTTGCTTGATTTGTCATAACTTGGTTGTTATTTGTTTGAAAGTTTATGGTTTTATGCATGAAAATGGAGTATACATGTGTTTTACCTATTTTTCCATCATGAAAATTTTGTTTGCTTGATGAATCCCACCTTGGCCGAACCCAATCTTGTGTGGATGATGATGGTTTTGGTTAGTTTTAGCTTAGAATTGATATTAATATATCATTTTGTAACAAATGTTAAACTTA
>JAQSVH010010283.1:0-11936 GCA_029448705.1 Adansonia digitata | reverse complement strand
CCATAATAATGCATGAAAATCCTAAGAGGGTGATGGAAACATGGAGAGCTCACTAAAATGATGAAGGTGCTGAAAAACAGAAAATGAAAGTGATCAAGTGAGAAGTTATACCAACAAAACTTCATTTTTTGACCAAATAATTGGAGCAGTAGAGATGGCTTGAATTTCCCTCTTTTCCTTGTTGTTAATAAGCAAGAAAAAGGGAGAAATAATGAGCTTTTGGTTCTGGTATGGATGAGGGTGATTTTTGGAGTGTGTAATGGTTAGGAATGAGTGTTTTGGGGCTGTTTTTGGGTGGTGAGTGAAGAGCTACGGGATTTGGTTTTCTTGGTGTAGGAATGTGTTTTGGAAGCTAAAAATGAGCTAGAATCTAACCTTTCTAGCTAAGACATAAGTGCTCTATTTATACTAGCATTTTGGAGCCAATTTAGAGGTGTTTTTAGTCATTTCTCAAGGGGGACAAAGTGGTGTCAGCTTGATGGCTATAGAGTGGCTATAGGGAGTAACTTGCTGCCAATGTGATGGATATAGAGTGGCTGGTTTAAATGCTGAAATGATTTTCTAGCAAATAGGGTGGCTGATAGTGATCTTAGTCAACAAACTAGGGAGTAGGGTGATCATGTGACATTGACTTTTTTTATCTAATTTAGAATTCAAAAATAATGTTTTGATTAATTCAAAAGTCCAAATTCGTAATTTGAAATGGGTTTTGATCTTTTTTTGATGTAAAGAAACAAGTTAAAATCGAGTTTTTGATCAATGGTGGATGAGTCAAAAATGTTCGAATCGTGAAAAATTAGCCCGACTGCTAAAAAAATTAGCTCGGACAAAATAAGGTGTCTACAATATAAAAACAAATTTGGTTGAACAACATACTCCAACGAGCATCACACACTTTGATGTTTTTTATTTCTTTGAACATGTTGATGGAGAAATTAATCACATAATTAGTGATGAAAATGTTCATCTTAGCTAGCTTATTTTTTATGTCATATTTAGTTTATTAGCCTTAGTTTAACAATTTAGTTTTAATTTTATATTATCTTTAATGTGATATGATGGATTTACATGTTTATGAATAATATTATATTATGAATACTTACTTTTGACAATTGATTCCTATTCTTATATTTATAGTTCTTATATACATTTTATTTGTTTATCTAGAAGAAATATAAAAATATCTAAATTCAATACAATATGTGGAGTTGCAAATATAATTAAAGGTTTTGGAAGAGCCTTATTTGTGCTCCCTGAAGGAACAAAATTATCAATAAGCAATACTTTATATTCTAGTAAATCACAAAGAAATCTCCTAAGTTTTAGAGATATAAAACTTAATGGTTATCATATTGAAACCACAAATAAAATAAGAAAGAATTCTATGTATAACATCGCTTAAGTAGAAAGCATGTAACAAAAAGGTTGCTTTCATTATCTTCTAGATTATATCATACATATATCAATCATATAGATAGAATCCAATATTATGGTTAACAAGAAGTTATCTAACTAAAAACTTTTATTCTTCGAAATAATCATTTAGGTCATCTTAGTGCAAGAATAATGAGAATAATTATTGAAAATTCAAATGAACACCCACTAAAGAATTAGAAGATTCATATACCAAATAAATTTTCATGTGTTGTTGGTGCTCAAGGTAAAATAATTACTAGGCCATCACCATCTAAAATCAAAATATCTACTCCATTTCTAGAGAGAATTCAATGAGATATATGTAGGCCTATAATTCCATTATATGGACCATTTTGATATTTTCTAGTGTTAATAGATGCCTCTACATGTTTATCACATGTTCGTTTGTTATCTACAAGAAATATTACATTTGCAAGATTCCTTGAATAAATAATCAATTAAGAGCACAATTTTTAGATTACATAATTAAGAAATTTTGTCTTGATGATGCAGGAGAAATCACCTTCCAAGCTTTTAATAATTATTACATGTCAATATAAATTATTATAAAGCATCTTGTAGCACATATGCATAAACAAAATGATTTAGCTGAGTTTTTAATTAAACATTTGCGGCTAATTGCTAGACCATTACTTATCAAAACAAACATGCCTACTTCTGCTTTGGGATGTGCTATATTGCAGGCTGCAGCACTTATTAGAACAAGACTAACTACTTGTCACAGATACTACCTATTACAATTAGTTTTTAGTTAATAACCAAAGATATCTTATTTAAGAACATTTAGTTGTGTAATATATGTTCCAATTGCTCCACCACAACGGACAAAAATGGGTTCACAAAGAAGATTGAGAATTTATATTAGATTTGAATATCCATCAATTACAAAATGCCTTAAACCATTGACTAGAGATGTCTTCACAGCACATTTTGCTGATTGTTAGTCTGATGAAACAATGTTCCCAAAATTAGGGAGAAAAAAATTAAAGCTAGAAAAACAAGAAATCTCATGGAATATATCATTTTTATCTTATTTTGATCCTCACCCAAAATCAATGTGAACTAAAAATTTAGAAAATAATTTATTTGCACAATATTGCAAATCAATTACCAGATGCATTTACTGTTTTGTATGCTTATGCTCAAATTGGTGTTTCAAAAGAATAGTATAACAAAACTTTAGCAAACATGTCTAGTGCATGCCTTGTAAGGGAATCGACCCCCTTCCCCACATATATATAATATATGTAATATATAATATACATTATATATTACATATAATAGATAATAATATATAATGTATATATAATATATTATATATTATATATTATATATATTAAAAATAGTATTTAAAAATAATAAAATTAAAAATATTCTATATTAAATTTCAAATTATTATTTAGAAATTAAAATAATATATATTATATATAATATATAAAAAAATAAACAATATATAATATATAAATTATATATAATATATAAATCGTATCAGATAAGTAAATACTAATTATGCATATTACTAAGAGTTATAAGATGACAATCGCGTGTAATGCACAGATGATCATGACTGAATGTACAAATGATACAAATTGATTGTACCCTGAATCATAAGACCCTAAACCGTATCAGATAGGTGAATCTAATTATGCACATTACCAACACCAATGAGATGACAATTACATGTAATGTATATATAATCATAATTGAATGTACAGATGATCAAAACTGATTATACCCTAAATCATATGAACCTGAACTATATTAGATAAGTAAATACTAATTGTGCATATTACCAACACTGATGAATGATAATCAGGTGTAATGTACATATGATTATAACTAAATGTACAGATGAACATAACTAAATGTACACATGCCTATAACTGAATGTAAAGATAACTAAGACTGATATATTTAATTTCAATATATATAAATATTTAATTCCAATATATACATATATATATATATAAAATAATAGCACAGCTAACCATACAAAATGTACAGCTGTCATAAACTGAATGTAAGAATGTATAATTAACAAAAACCAAAGGTATGGCAAACCGTGTGACCATTAACCATATGAAAATGTCATATAGCAATTAATTACATATGTTGGACATTAAATATTATAATCATGTAAGATGTACATATGATAATATGTTAATATAAATTTAACCATAAGTTAAATTTAGAGGGATAAGCATAACGAAATGCACTTATGTTTTAGATGCGTGTAGAACAACGTAAGTGACGTACAACTCAACTGTATATATGCCTAAGTACATGTACAATTGACCATAAGTGAATGTATGAAATCACCTTAACTGAATGTAGAGATGAGTATAACTAAATGCACAGATAACCATAAATGAATGCATGTTATCCCTAACCTGAATGTATGTTAAACCGTATGGCCATTAACCGTATGAAAATGACAAATAGCAATTGACTGCATTAATTGGACATCAAATATGACAATCATGTATGTACATATGATAATATGTTAATGTACATTTGACCATAACTCATATTTGGCGGTATGAGCATAATGGAATGCATTTACGCATTAGATTCGTGTAGGAACGATGTATAAGTCAATTGTATATCTCATAAGTAAATGTATAGGTGACCACAAATGAATGTTTGGCTCACCATAACTAAATGTACAGATAACCCTTAATCTTATGAAAATGTACCCTATACCATATAACCCTTAATTGTATGACCCTTCACCATATAACATTTTTATATGATTAAGGGTCATACAATTTAGGGTACATTCGGGCTTTGTTATTTGTACATTTATTTTTAGTCATCCGTATATTTACTTATCTGTACATTTAGTTATATTCATCTGTACATTCAGTTATAGTGATCTATACATCCATATATGGTCACCTATACATTTACCTATGAGTATATATATATTAGTTTTAACATTTCCTACATGTATCTTCTACATCTGTGCATTTCGTTATGCTCCCAGGGAAATTTAATTATGATCTGATGTACATTAACATATTATCATTTGTACATCTTACGTCATTATGATGTAATTGGTCCAACTAATGTCCATAATTGCTATTTAACATTTTCATACGGTTAAGGATCATATGGTATAGGGTATATTAGGGTTTTGTTATCTATACATTCATTTTTGCTCATCTATACATTTATTTTTAGTCATCTGTATATTTAGTTGTACTCATCTATACATTTAGTTTTGGTTATGCGTATATTCATTTCTGATCACCTAAACATTTAGTTCATTCTTTATACAGTTAAGATGTAATGTTTCCTACATGCATCTAACGTGTAAGTGCATTCCTTTATACTCATACTACCAAATGTAAGTTATGATCAAATGTACATTAACTTATTATCATATATACATCTTACGTGATTGTCGTATTCGATGTTTACCTAATGTGGTTAGTTGTTATCTGACATTTTCATCCAGCTAATGGCCATACGATTTAGCGTTTATTCAGTTTCGAATACATGTACATTCATTTATGGTTATCTGTACATTTAGTTGTAGTCATCTATACATTTAGCTATACTTATCTGTACATCTAGTTATGGAGAGCCGTATATTCATTTATGGTCACATGTACATTTACTTATGGTATATGCACTTGAGTTGTATATCATTCCTACAGGCATCTAACGTGAAAGTGCATTTTGTTATGCTCATTCCGCCAAATGTGACTTATGGTCGAATGTACATTAACTCCAATTTTTGCTAATTTTGAGTTTTGATTGCCTCATGCAATTCCATTTTTTTATTCTGGTTGTATCTACATATTCTAATTTTTTTTTGGGTTGCTAACTCAACGATAGAGTACTCGGCTTTGAAGTGCGACTAGCATCTTTTACACATTTGTATGAATAAAGGGATTCGTTCATACCATCGGTAGAGTTTGTAAGACCACGACTGATCCTGAAAGGAGTGGATGGAAAAAAGAGCATGTCGTATCAATGGAGAATTCTAAGAATCCATTTTTTTTGGATCAGTCCAAAAAAAATCATCTTTGAATTTTTGGTGCGGTCTATAATCATATGTACATCTTATATGATTGTCATATCTAATGTCCAACTAATACATTTAATTGCTATCTAATTTTTTATATGGTTGATGACCATGCAGTTTACTATACATTTGGTTTTTGTTAGACATATATACATACATTTTAAACATTCTGTTAGCTATATATTCTTATATTCAGTTTGTTACATATGTACATTTAGTATGGTTAGCTGTATATTCATTTATGGTCATCTATGCATTCGATATGGTTAGTTGTACTATTATTTTTATCTATATTTTAATAAAATATTATATATATATATATTGAAATTAAAGATATGAATCTTGGTCATCTATATATTCAATTATGGGCATCTATATATTCAATTATGGGCATCTATACATTCAGTTATAGTTATCAATACATTTGTTATAATTATACGTACATTACACCTAATTATCATCTCATCAATGTTGGGAATGTGCACAATTAGTATTTACTTATCTGATACGATTGAAGGTCATATGGTTTATGGTATAATCAATTTTGATCATTTATAAATTTAGCTATGATTATTTGTATTTTCAGTTGTAGTCATTTGTACATTCAATTATGATCATATGTACATTATATGTGATTGTCATCTCATCAGTGTTGACAATATGCATAATTAGATTTACTTATTTGATACGGTTTAGAGTTGTATAGTTTAGGGTAAATCAATTTTTGTTATCTATACATTTAGTCATAGTTATCTGTACACGTGATTGTCATCTTATAAGTGTTAGTAATGTGCACAATTAGTATTTACTTATCTGATACAGTTTATATATTATATATAATTTTTATGTATATTATATATAAAATATATTATTTTTTTAAAAAATAATTTAAAATTTAATATAAAATATTTTTTTAATTTTTATTATTTTAAATAATATTTTTAATATATATAATATATTATATATTAGACGTAATAATATATAATGTATATTATACATGTATATAATTTATTATTTTTTAGCTAGTAATTTGAAATTCAATATAAAATATTTTCTATTTTTTATTTTTATATAATATATATTATATATTATATATAATATATTATTTTTAATTTTTTTAAAAATAATTTGTACATTCAATTATGATCAGATGTACATTATATGTGATTGTTATCTCATCAATGTTATTAATGCGCACAATTAGATTTACCTATCTGATACGATTTAGGGTCGTATGGTTTAAGGAAAATCAATTTTTGTCATATATATATTTAATCATGGTCATCTGTACATTACACGTAATTGTCATCTCATAAGTGTTAGTAATGTGTACAATTAGTATTTACTTATCTGAGATGATTTATATATTTTATATAAGTTATATATATTATATATAAAAAATATTTTTTTAATTTTTATTATTTTTAAATAATATTTTTAATATATATAATATATAATATATTATACATAATATACATTATATATTATTATATATTATATTTGTACATAATTTATTATTTTTTAGCTAGAAATTTGAATTTTAATATAAAATATTTTATATTTTTATTGTATGATATATATTATATATAATATATTATTTTTAATTTTTTAAAAAATAATTTGAGATTTAATATTAAATATTTGTTAATTTTTATTCTTTTTAACTAGTTTATAAAATTTAATATAAAATTTTTTTATTATTTTTATTTAATAATTCAAAATTTAATATAAATTTTTTTATTTTGATTTTTATTTTTAATAGTATTTCGAGATTTAATATAATTCAAGATTATTTTATAATTTAGTATATAATATAATACTTTTATTTTATAAGTTTAAGTTTTAATATAAAATATTTTTATTTTTTATTATTTTTAAATAATATTTTTAATATATATAAATTATATATAATATATGTAAATATATTTTAGTTGGGGTTTGGTTCGTTTTGCAAGGAAATCGATTCTCTTCCCTCCTCCTATTAAGTGAAGAAAGGAACAACGACAAAAATTGAATGAAATAAAGAATAAAAAAATAACTGTAATTTTTTATTAATAATTTTAATATATTTTTTTTAGATTACTTTTTACGATTTTAATTTTTAAAGGACATAAGAGGCCAGGATAGGAAAACCTATCCTCTGTTTTTTTATCCTCTCCTCTTTTCTTCACAGTAACCAAGTGAAGGCATTATAGTGTAGGCTGCAAAGCGAGAAGAGGAAATCAAACAAAGACAAAAAAGGAAAAAGAAAAAATGGAAGAGACGATCGTCCTCTACCCATCGCCGGGATTGGGGCATGTGTTGTCAATGGTAGAGCTAGGCAAACTCATCCTTCAACACTGCAACAACCGATATTCCATCACCATCCTCCTTACTACTGGCTTTTGGGACACTCCCAGCATCATCTCTTACATCGATTCTGTCTCCAAAGCCTACCCTCCTATCTCCTTCCTCCGCTTCCCCTCCATCTCCGTCGATACCTCTCAAAACTGCAGCGCTGCTGCCATTGCTTTCCAGTTCATCCGCCTCCATGCACCTAACGCACTCCATTCGCTTCAACAAATCTCCAAAACTCACCACATTTCTGCTTTTATTATTGATCTTTTCTGCACTTCTACCTCATCCATAGGAAAAGATCTCAAAATCCCTACTTTTTACTTCTATACCTCCGGTGCTTCTGCCCTTGCTGCCTTCCTTCAGTTCCCAAAGCTTGATAAACAGATCACTAGAAGCTTCAAAGATCTCCCCAGCACGGTCTTCCATTTCCAGGGCGTGCCACCGTTGAGAGCCGTGCACATGCCAGAACCTTTCCTTGACAGAGAAGATCCAGCTTATCATGATTGTATGTACTTCTGTTCAGGTCTCGCGCAATCGGATGGAATTATAGTTAACACTTTTGAAGATCTTGAACCTATTTCCATCAAGGCTATTGCTGATGGTTTATGCCTTCCTGATGCTCCAACTCCATCAACTTTCTACATCGGACCATTGATTGCAGCAGATAGAAGTAGTAAAGCTGAAAACGACTATTGTTTATCATGGCTAGAGAAGCAACCGAGTAAAAGCGTTGTGTTCTTGTGCTTTGGAAGCCGTGGAACGTTCTCTCCACTCCAAATTAAGGAAATAGCAAAAGGGTTGGAAAGGAGTGAGCAAAGGTTCCTTTGGGTTGTGAAAAATCCACCCAACATTAATGAAAAGACAAAGCAAGCTGAAGATAGCCCCGATGTGGATTTAGACTATCTTTTGCCAGAAGGATTTATGGAGAGAACCAACGATAGGGGCCTGGTTGTGAAGTCATTCGCACCACAAGTAGCAGTGCTGGACAAGGACTCGGTCGGTGGCTTTGTGACTCACTGTGGGTGGAACTCGATATTGGAAGCAGTGGTGGCCGGTGTGCCAATGATTGCATGGCCTTTGTATGCAGAGCAACACTTGAATCGGAACATTTTGGTTGAGGATATTAAGATGGCTATTCCGGTGGAACAAAGAGAGGGGGACGGGTTTGTGAGTGGAATTGAGTTGGAGAAGCGAGTAAGAGAGTTGATGGAATCCGAGAATGGAAAGGAGCTTAGAGAAAGGAGCTGGAAGATGAGAGAGAAGGCCTTGGCTGCTTGGGGTCCAGCAGGATCTTCCACTAAAGCACTTGCCAAGGTGATCGAGTTATGGAAGCAAGGTTGAGGGCTCGAGCACCTCAGGCTCAGATCCATGGTTAATTTATTTTATGGGTCTCCTACAAGTTCGCTGTTGCAATGCTTGCTGTAGAATTTTCAGTGAGGACCACGAATCTCGATAATTGGGTCATGTAAATTTATGCCATAAAATAATAACAGTAATTTTTATGTTGATCTAATTCCAAGTAGTGTTTTCATTCTTGCTAATTGCTATCCATTTGGACTGTATTCAAAGATACAAGCGCTACATCAGGAACCGATTTTTTTCAATGAACTGCTGCTGCTGCCGCCGCCTGCTATGCCTATGGCAATGGTAATGTGGCATCCGATTCCTCTTCTTTTACTTTTGCTGTTGATCTGACATGGAGAGCTGCTGCTGCCTGCTATGCCTATGTTTATTGTGGACATCCAATTGCCTTTCCTCTTTCCTGCTCATCTGACATCAGCAGCTCCTTCCTGTTCAGTTTTATCATACGACAATCTCTGACTCTATTATTTTTAATATAATATAATTATTTGATATATATAATAAAATTAATTAATCGTATCAAATTTTAAAGTATGAATATGATATAGTTTGTATTTGTATTACATGTGTGACGTGATATAATTATAATATAATTAAAATTGATTTATTTATATATAATATGACATGATACGATTACAACTCGAATAACACGATTAATATGAATAATATAAAAATATGATTAAGACACGAATTACACAAAAATATGATTAAAACATGAATTACACAAATATTGTTAATCAATCTACCAATCAACTTTTTTTTTCCTTCATTTTCAAGCTATTTTACGTTCTAATTGTCTCTTCACAAATCACGAATTACAATTCACACTATTGAGAGTTATAATTTTAAAATATATAAAAATTTTATTAAAATTAATATGTAGCTTATTAACATTAATTAGGGCTTCTTATTTTTCAATTATTAATTTACTTTTTACTACTAATAATAATAAGTTAATAGCATACTGCAAATATATAATCATCTTAATAGTTTTATATGATATTTAAATTATGAAATTTATTTTACTATTAATTAATAAGATTGAGCTTGTTCTTAATTAGTTTATAAAGTGATGATATATTAATCTTATATTTATATTATATTACATTTAAATAATTATTTATAAATTATAATCATAATATATTAAAAATTGTATGAATAAATCATGTTGGTTATATTTAACTTTTATCTTAACAATTATATTATTATTAATAACTAAAATAAAATGGATATTATTTAAATACTTAAAATAGTTTTTATATATTAAATAAGTTTTTAATTAAAAGTTTAAAATAATATTTATAGGTTATATATTATATAATTATATTGAAAATTAATATGTTTTATGTATAAATTTGTTAATTTAAATATGTCTACTCGTTTATGATACATTAAATGTGTTAACAGATACGATGGATACGATTATACGTTTATGACACGATTAATTAATTGTTTCTTAGTCGTGGAAAGGGATAGATGTGACATGATTACACGTTTATGATACGATTAATTAATTATGTCTTAATCGTGTCTTACACGTGTTATACATGTTTTAAACATTTATGATATAAAAATTTCGTGTCATAAACGTGTCAAAACGATTATGACACAAAACATAATTATATATAATTTATATACAATTAAAATGTGTCATACGCGTGTTATATTTTTGTATCATGTCTAAAATTATCAGATCTAACCACACATTTAGATCATAAATTTTGTATTTTATCATCAATTACTGTTTACGACTAGATTTTATTTTATTAATCTAATCACTTCTCAATTTTTTTCCTTATTAAATCTCTTTACGTGCATGATTTAAATATTTTATATTTTTTTAAGAAAATAATTTAAAGATAAAATTAAATATGATATTTACCAGATTGATAAGATTGATATTTAAATATTTCTTGTATTAGATGATTGATTTGATCCCAATTACTAGCTAATTGGAAAATGGGTGGCCCCTCAATTCTAGAAGGGAAGTCGCTAGATGGATCGGTGGCTTCCTTCCAATTCATAATTAAAAGGAATTGTTTAATGGTAGGGTGATTTCTCTTTTTTATCCAAAAGTTAACACATTTTTAAAATAGTCTCCCATCCATTGAAATTACGAAAATAAAAATAATTTTTATAATATTTAAATAAAAAATCTATATTTATATTATATTTGATTAAGTTTAAAATATTATATATTATATAAATTTTAATATGTTAATAATAGTTTTTATATAAAATTTGATAAATATTTTATATTTTTTATATTTTATTATATTTTAATTAATTTTTAATATAATATTTATATTATGTAATTATATTTTATTTAAAATTATTAAATTTAATAAAAATTTTGGACAACGGAAAACATCAAAAGCAACAAAAAAGTAGTTATCACGCCAACAGCCGAGTGGCGTTAGGCGTTTGCTTGTTACCAGGTTCACCTTTCCCTACAAGCCATAATAAATTTGAAAAATGTCCTCCACTCATTTGCAACTACTATGGTTGGTGGTTATAATTGCGGCAGTTATCCAGTCAAGCCCTTTATAATGATAAGTTTGAATTTATTAAAAATGACTTAAAATTAAATTTAATAATATTTGATATAAATATATAAATATATTTTATATAAAATTAAAAAATATAATATAATAAGATATAAATATATTTTTAAAATTTATATAATATGATTTATAAATATATTAAAATTAATATAAATATAAAAAATTTTAAATAAAATTATGATATAATAAAATATATAAATATA
>JAQSVH010010231.1:0-11940 GCA_029448705.1 Adansonia digitata | reverse complement strand
GGGATGAATTTTGTATTACTAATTGAAAATGTTCTTTAAATTTAGTAGACATCACCATAGGCCCTCGACAAATTCTTATTTATGTTAGGGATACTACTAAGATTTTTGTCAAACAAACACTTGAGGTATACTTTCAATTTTGACCTAAAATTGAAAAAAGTAATCAACCCACCTGAACTTAACTCAACTCGATTTGACTAGAAAATGTTAGTAACCCAAACTCGACCAATCCAAAAGTAAAAATTAATTATACTTGAAATTACTTGAACTAAAAAATGATTAAACCCAAAATATCTAAACTTGAATTAACCTAAACTTGAAATGACCTAAACAAGAATCGCCATGAACAAGTAACTAAAAATTGCCTAAACTTAAATTAAGTTTAAGTTAAAAAAAACATTAATTTAATAACTATAACATAAATTATTAATTATTTTAATTTTATATCTTGTAATTACTATTCTAGTGTGTGATAAAGTTTGCAATTATCGTTTGATATGTACAAATTGGTCTTATATTTGTTCTCTTCTTTATGTGTAAAATGATGCTGTGACTATACATGTAGGTAAAATAAAAGATTTATGATTATATTGTTATGGAAAATTTTTTTTACCATGTGATTAGTTAGAATTTTTTTAATTGCTATTGTTTTTAATATTATTTTGGTTTTTAATGAAAAAATATATTGTCAAAAGATTTAATTATATTCGATTGCTTTGAGAAAGTCTAGAAGCAAGAACAAATTCTTACATAAGTGATAACTCTTTAAAATAGAGTTATTTATCCTCATTATTTATATTAAATTAGCTAAGTCTTAGAGATTTTTATTTAAATTTTATTTATAGTAGTATTATTTTATTTGAAATTTATTTTTTGGTAGTTTTTAATTTAGCATTATTTACTTTTCTTATATTTTAATTACTTAGTTATTTAAATATTTTTCATATTTTTATAGGTTAAAATCCCAAAAGAAGCTTCCAAAAGTGCAACAACTTAATCAACAAGTAAAGTGAACTTAATCAAGAAAAGGGATTAAGTTTGGTAATTTCCAAAAATAATATTTTTCAAGCTACTTGGAGATCAAGTTTGTACATTCACGGTTTTGCTTATAAATAGGAATCTTAGGATTAGACTTAGAATAAATAACAGAGACAATCCTAAATATTTTAGAGTTTTATTTTTCTAGTTCTTGGAAGAGGAGAGAAGCCACCATAATATTTAAGAAGCTAGAGAGATTTTGGAGAAGCTAAAAGATCAAATATCCGGCCAATCTTAGTTTTCTCTTTTTCTTTATTCTTTTTATCTTTCTTGTATGATTTATGATAGTGAAACTCCTTGATTTTATATTTTACATATTTATTATGAACCAAATTTCTTTTTCTAGGGTTGCAATGGAACTCAACATGTAGTTTGGATTATTTTATTTTTTTTCTTGATTTAATAATATTTGAGTTGTTTGTTCAATCTTGTTCTTAATGCTTCTAATTGCTTGATCAACAATTGAATTGTTTTGGTAACCTTAATGAACTTGGAAAAGGGAATTTTTATGCTTAGACCTGGATTGAATGACATATGTTTCATATTCATTTATTAGGATAAATTGATCTGCATGTTAGATAGGAATATATGAGCATCCCATATGTAACCAAATTAGAGTCTAAGCTTAATAAGTTTCTTTTAATTCAATTTACATATTAATATAGTAAATTTATTAAGAGAGATATTTTATAAGATCATCGGAAAATACTTATAAATAAATTAGAACTCTAGGTTAATAACTCATTATTATTAGTCAACTTAAGAGAATAATGTTTTATTCAAATAGAGTGTTGAGGAAAATTGTAATCCTAGGCTTCTATTATTTATTATTTGTTTATTATTATTATTATTATTAGTAGCAGTAGTAGTAGTAGTTATAATTTTTTAATTGTTTGTTTGAATAAGATTAAGTTGTTTTAATTTTAGTACTTAACAAATTTAGTATCGATTCTTCATGGGATCGACACTCTACTTCATCATTATATTACTTGTTGCGATACGTGCAGTTGCGTGGTTAATTCTGACATCAATAAGCTGAAAATTTTGTCTTTGAATAGTGCAAAACTAACTTGAGATTGATGCTACAACAAATCAGAAACTACCCCATTTGAAATCGTCATATTCATTGTAGACTCATTAATTCCTCATATCCATCAATCCAAACTGATAAAGAGCATATTCATTAGAATCATTTCAACAGTTACAAAGCCAAAAGAAAATAAAAAAGAAAACAAGTAAAAGAATTAGATAGGTTTACGGAATAACACTATTTTGCTGTACAAATCACCTTGTAAGACAGCCTTCGAATAAAAGGACCCAGAATGGAAGAGTGAATGATCAAACAATCGCCAAAACGTGCTTGTCAATAATTGTTGGACAAGGCCATAGACTTTTTTTTTCTTTTCTCTTTTTTATATTTTTGCTAAATTGAAATATCTCAATGTCAAATTTGAACTTGTCTCTTTTCCAGGTCCTTTGTACAAATCATAAATTAGCCATGTCTTTTCATATAATGGTAAAAAGAAAGCAAGAAAGAGGATGCAATTGAATCTCAAAGTTTTGCGTGTGAGGTTAGGTGTGAAGGTCAGCCTTGGCCAAATTATTGCATTTCAAGCTTTTGTGGTACAATTCTTCCTTTTGAGAATTGAAATTAGATTATGTATATGGTAAGTTCTCCAGCTTAGTCACGTTGATTAAATGGTCACAATGATAGGATGAGATTTGACTCTTGACTAATTTAAGAACTCCCAATTGAAAAAATTGTGGGTCCTTGATTTTTTTTTTTTTTGAGAATTGTTTTCATTGATTAAAGTAATATTAAAAATAAATAATTAAAAATTTTTATTTTTATTTAATAAAAAAAATTTATTAAATAAAAAAAATTTTCTTAATTAATAATTAAATAATTTTAATCAGTACCTATAAATACTAATTAAACAGATTTTTTTTCATCTAATTATCATTCTTTGGTATTGGGAAGGATGACAATTGATTCGATCCATAGGAAGTGGGTGACGGGTGATGTCAATGATTTGTGTGGAAGGAATAGAGTCAAAACACTAACACTTAATTTTGCTATATCTATGGTGGTGGAATATATATTTTATTGGAGCCAGTTCAAGGGTCATGGCATTCACATCCATTAGGGATTCCAAAAACATCAACCCCTACTGCCTTCAATGTTGCACATTCCACCAATTAAGGCTCTCTGCTTCCTCATGGAAATTCTCAATTTGTCTTTTAGAACCCTAGAGTTTTGGTTACTGAATAATTCCCTGTTTCTGATTTTCTGCCTTAAAATATATTCATTAGTGTTTTGTGATATTGATTAAGTTAATATTAAAAAAAATTTTCATTTAAAGTGTTTATAGATGATAATTAAAGATTATTTAATTATTATTTTTAAAAAAATTATATTTAATATATTATTAATAAGTACTTTTTAAATTCATTAAAATAATACAATATGAATCCGAAAGTGGAAGGTCGGCCAATTTTGACCTTATAAATGACTAATGTCAAATGAGATTGTATAGCAGAAAGAGTGACAATCGCTTGGATTTGACAAAAAAATTTGATTTCAACATTATGAATCAGAAAGTGGGGTTTCGTCCATGGTGGTCATGGTGAAAATCATTAGGCTTTGACACGAACAAGGAAATGTCAGGGCCTCTAAATCTAGCCATGAAAGAAAACACAAAGCAAGACAGAGAAGAGAGGAGGTGGGTATTTTTCCAATGCAGGCAATCATGTTCGCCTGTCGAATGTCGAAATATTCTATTGTTGACCTCGAAGGGCTCCTCATTTTTTTTTTATATATCAAAAGGGAATATTATAGTCTTCTAAGTAATTAAATCATCAATTCATTCGAACAAAACAAAATAATATAATTTAGCATATACATATCTAATAGTAATAATAATATAAAAATATAATTTCTTTATTTTTTTATAGATAAGGAATATTACAAGTGGAAGCAATTTATTTGCAAGCAAAATGATATTTATAGTATTTTTTTAATACAAACAAAATTGAAGAAAAGATGACAAAACAAAAATCCTAATTTGGTGCAATATTAAAAAGGCAATGAAATGAAGTCCATGTGGGATATCAGACTTTTTGTTATGATATCCAACGAAACATAGCCCTATTTTTTTGTGCAAGGAGAGATGTCTTCTCTTAATCTCAATTTTATTTATTTTTTCTTGGTTAAGTTTGGTGGATAAAATATATGAGATTTGATAGAATATTCTTTTGAAAGTAAAATTGTGACTATTAAACTATAATTGTCCACCGCCTGGCCACCTCTCAATGTGCTAGTCATTATTGATCACAAGCTGATTATTCAATGGCAACTATGGGTATGATACACCATTCTTTCTCTACATTAATTCGCATTTTTCACCTTTAAGATAAGGTTCAAATTTTGTCAACGGTGGATCAAATTTTCAAATTTATTTAGGAATAAATGAAATTTTATTTTTTGTATTTTTATACAAAAGAGATCATAATTTTGGTATAAGAAGAGGGATTGCAAATACTAAACTTTGGATCCAAGACCTATAGGATGTCACCGCTTAAAGGTAATTGTATGAATCAATCAATCTAATTTCATATTCTACTATTTACATTTTTTTTTTTGGTTTAAAAGCAATAAATAATTAAAAAAAATCTGAAAACTCGAATATTCTATACATTATTTTAACACTCAACTATTTTTAAACCAAAATTTAGAAATTATAATAGTAAAATTTGGACCTGTTTTTAAATCAAGGTAAATTTGGTCATCATTCAAAGTGGGTTGAGGACTGGCTTTCGACCTTATCTCTTTTTGTTTTGATAACAATATATGTTTTCATAATATATTGGACGCTTAAAGAAGTGAATCCAAATTTTACACCCCAATCTTTTCGAAGAATGATACAATTGCTAATGTATAATTATTTAACAAACATTTCATCTTGGCCTTGAGCAGGTTTTGTGGATCAAGCCTAGAAAATTATATTTTGAAAGGCATAACAGTTGTTTATTTGCAGCAAGGTTGTAAAGTTAATATATTTGTTCAGTATAATTTTTGGCGTGGATTTTATACTTCAAATATATGCAGAGATAACGAAAAGTTTAGATAGTAATTTTCCATATTCAAGGTACGATATGCTTTCATTTTTTGTTCCATTTTAGATTTTACAATAAATATCTTCAAATATATATAGAGTAACAAGTTTATACAACTTCACTGGTTGCAATAAGTGCATTTCGTAAAATATTTGCATATAGGCTTTTCCATTTTTGTTAAAAAAAAAGTCCTTAAACTTTATTAGTTTAGCTATGTAAGTCTTTATACATTCATAGGACCGAAACAAGGCATTAAGTTTTAATTTGCACCCAAATAAGTCTTTAAACTTTTAATTTGTATCCTAAATAATTCCTTTAATTTTTATTTTGTACCTAAATAAGCACTAATCACAGTTCAATCCTTAGTGTGAAATAGGAGCTTATTTGATTACAAATAAAAAGATAAGGGTTCATTTGAGTATATTAAAACCATAAGAACTTATTTAAGAAAAGCTAAATAATTCAACGCTTTTTTTAATATTTTAGCAACTTCTTTCAAAAAATTATATACATGTAACTTCATGGAAATTACAATTCCAACATATATAGCATAACATTTCCTACCGCTATTAGAAATTGCTCTTAAATATTAAGAAAAAATCCGCTTATGTAAGGGTTAAATATAAAACCACAAGATCAAATATATCATTGAAAAAAAAAAAAACCATTAGCCATAAAGTCACTCTAGTATTTGGTTGATTTTTTATCAAACAACTAAATATATTAGAAGTTACCAGCATACTTGTTTACACAGTTTACACAAAGTTAAAAATTCATTGGTAAGCCTATGAGTATCTAAGGTATCTTTCCTTTATTCCTTTTATCTGAGTTAAACTATACATAAATTTGCTTAAAATTTAAAATAATGAAATATGGTAGATTTGTACTGCTATCTTTATCTTCTTCTCAAGTTTAAAAATCAAAGAATTGTTGTAAAAAATCACTTAAACAAGATATAAAAAATTCAAAAAGTTAGATAGATAATGTTACATTTTTTTAAGTTGAGATTTAATAAGATGAGATATGACTTTTTTAAGATAATTATTTTTATTTTAAATGGATAATTTATAAATTGATTAGTGACTCAATTGATTAAATTTTAAAATTTTACCATCTAAGCATTTGGGTTAATTGATTAGTGCATGGTTTTTCTTTCAATAACTGAGTAGTAAAATTTTAATTTATATTTATTTACATGTCAAATAAATTGGTTGCCCTTATATGCAACAAAATATACACAATCATCATGTACCTATGATATTATATATGATTTATTATTAAATTAATATATAACTAGACCATCTAAGGCTTCTCAATCCTAGCCTTGGTCCAATTAACACTTAAGCCCACTATTAGCTTTTATGGTGAATAAATCATAAGGGAGTGAATTGATTTTTCAAGATGTTTAAGAAATTAAATCTTAAATATAAAAATTGAAAATTTCAAATAATATACTTTGAACTGGAAGGTAGTAAATAAATAGAACAAATAAATGACTAGAGAAAGAAGATCAGGCAATATCGATTTGTAGAGGTCCGACCTTGTGCATATGTCCTCTTTCTTAGCTTTACTTGTCAAGGAGTTCTCAATTTACTATCTTGAATTGCTACCTTTCAAGGACAAGGTATAACTTAGGGAATATGACAAAAAAAATTGGATCGGACCAACCTATTCAATCAGTTTGATTGAGGACAAACTAATTTGATCGTTCACTCATACATATATATATAATCAAATTTTTATTAAACTAGATAGAACAGCTAAAAAACTAAGAACTAAAAGTTAACAAAAATAAAAGGTCTATAGAAATGGATTTAGCATATTATATGTATTTTGGGCTTTTTTCTTAAACCCAAACCAAATTTGATTTTTTCATTTTAAACTTACTTTTAAACCCAAAATTTTTTAATGCAAAATACACATAATACAACCTATTTTAGAACCCATAAACTAGACTTGTCAATTAGGGAGATTGGGTTAGTTTTAAGGTCATTTTTGGATTTGAGTGATTTCAGTTTTAGGTCATTTCGAGTTTGAACTATTTCGTGTTTGGGTCATTCCAATTTCGAGTCAATCCAGTTTAACACTCGGGTTGATAGGGTCTAGGTTATTCTAGATTTGGGTTATTTTGGGTTCAAATAAATTAGGCTTAACACTCGGGGTTATCGAGTTTGGTCATTTTGGGTTGGGTAAATTTGGGTTATTTGTTTAGGTTAATCTCGGTTTGGCCCATTTCAAGTTTAGGTCATTTTCCAGTTTGTTGGCTAGTTTCGAGTTGTTGACTTTTCTTGGTAAAATTGGGTTGCATCAAGTAGTTTGGTAGGGTTTTTAAGTTGTGTGTAAAATGACAGGTCTACCACAAACCTATACCGATATTAATACAAAACAAAATTATTTATATTCCAACTTTTTTTGTTATAATTTATAAACTTATAATGGACTTATATGTTGCTTATATTATTTGTTTTTATTTTTAGTTTTAAAATTTTTAGAATTGTTTCTTTTTTTCATTTTTTGATATTTTTGAATTTTTAATTATTTTTAGTTTTATTAATTATTTAATATCATAAGGTGGTTGAATTGGGAACCGGTAGTTCAACCAGTTCAATTTTTATTCCTTAACTAGGGATGGCAAAACCCAAACTGCATGGTGGATTTTCAATTGATCCACTTTAAGTGGAGAGGTTTTTTTTTCAACAGTGAAGATAAGGCAGGCAAAGCTGTTTTTTATTTGAAATTCGGGTATTGAGTGGTTTATTATTTTTATTTTTGACTTGGACATTTTTATTAATTTTGTTTTGTTTCATTTTCTTTTATAGCTTCTCATTAACTTTAATAAGCATGATAAAATCTAAAAAGATAACTAGAGCTTCTCTTAGTTTTCCTTCATCAAAGGAGAGGTTCTTGTTCTTTCTCTTGTTATTTATACACATTGAAGATTATGTTGGTTCTACGTTTAGTGGTGATTATTGGTGTTACATTTTTTTATAAGAAATTTTTTTATTTTAGTTCGTGTATATTCTTTTTAATTTATTTGCTATGATTGTGATTTTAGAGTTTAGTTTGTTTTAGGACTCTAGTTCATTTAAACTTGAGATGTTTTATGCTATTTCAAGTGAGGCGCTAATCTAATAATAAGAATTTAATAATTTGATGATCTTAACTCTTAGGAAAATATGTGCATATTTGAGTTTGTGTTACATTCTCTTGTTTGTCTCACTTTTAGGATACGATTTTCAATAATTAAGAACTTGATCTCTTTCTTAGATTTGTTTATCTTATTTGAAGATCGTTTATGCTTATTTGAGCTGCAATTATGTCTAGACACCAAGCATTTTTATATTTTCTCTTGAGGTAAAATCCTAGACAACACCAAGTTAAGGGGATGATTTAGGCCATTTTGGATCGTTTAAGCCTTTCTAGCCTACCTTTGTGTGTGTGTATATATATATATCATTAAGTTATCCTCTTTGTGCCTAATTGATATTTATCCTTTCTTTTGATTGCCGCAGCTTTTAGCTAGCTAAATAAAAAAAACAATCACTAACCTTCACTACATAGGCATGAGCATGATATTGTTATAAGAAATATTTATAAGCTATGTCCGAATTGGGTATAACAGTGATCCAAGTAAAAAAAAAAAAAGAGAAAAGGAGAGAAAAAAGTTAAATTAAAGAGAGAGAAAGAGGAAAGATATGTTAAATAAATGATCAAAAAGAAAGTTGCATGAAAAAAAAAGGTATGTGACTTAAAAGTAATGTAAACGTCTCTTTAAAATCCTAAACAATGAAAACTGTCTATGGTTGACTGAAACCAAAATTCACCCTTTATCTTACCTTGAACTTAGCCATTCATTAAAAGCTTAACAAAGTCCTACATAATCTCTAATGAAATATTTTTCTACATTAGTGGAGAAAGATATGAAAAGCAAACATATGAGATTCTAACATTTTTGAATGGCATGCAATGATTTGTAAAGGTATTATATACATTGGAAATCTATTCGATCATGAGTTTAGATTGAATTGAAATATGCACTTAAATGATGTTTGTATTTTAACTTGAGTCGAGGTTTTAAGATCACTATTGAGAACACTTAACAAAATCACTATTTAAGTACATTCATCTCTTACTTTCTTTTGTTTATTTTTTTGTTCCGTTTTACTAGAGATTAGCAAATCTTAAGCATTCAGGTGTGATAACTCCATGAAATAAAGTAATTTGGTCACTTTATATGCACTAAAGCTGGCTAGCTCTAAGAGGTTTTTCTTTAGATTTTAGTGTTTTTTAAATTAGTTTTATCTATTTTAAATAATAAATTATTATTTTCTTGTTTTTATACGCCTAAAAGGAAATTTTGAGGTGCGATGAAATAATGAAGCAAAGCTATGTTATCTCAACAATTTTCCAAAATTGTTTTCTAGTTACTTGCATACAAAGTTTATTCTCCTTAGCCTTTGACAATTTATGAATAGACCTTTTAGGAATTAAATTAGTATTCGAGATTTTTTAGACTTTTGACTTTTTAGACCCTAGTTATTTTAAAAGAAAAGCAACCATAAAAGTATTCAAGAAGCTAGAGAGATTTTAGAGAGTTAAAGATTGAAGACATTATTAGTTTTTTCTTTTCCTTTTACTTTTTTTTTTATTTTCTTGTAATGTTATATTTTCTTTAATTAGCACAAACTAAATTTATTTTCTTGATTGCAATAAACCCAATATATAGTTTGAATTATTTTATTTTCTTTATTGCTTTTAATGGTATTTGAGTTGTTTATTAAATTTTTAATTAATGCTTCTGGTTGCTTAATCACCAATTAGATTAATTAGCTTAACCTTAATAAACTTCAAAAAGAGAATTTAATGTTTATACATGAATTAAATAACATTTGTTTTGAATTCATTTATTAAGAAGAATTATTTTGCATGTAAGGCAAGAATATACTTCAATGTTATTCGTAGCCAATTCTAGAATCTAAACTCAATGAATTTCTATTTAATCTCTTTAATTTAATTCTCGTCGGATGAATTGGTTGATAAGGATATTTTTATAAGACCATCCGAAGATACTTATAAATAAATTGAACTCTAGGTTAATAACTAATTATTATTACTCAAGAGAGTGTAAGAGATTTAAATGAATTGTTGAGGGAAATTATAATCCTAAACTTTTCTCATTAACTCATTAAGTTGTTAATACTTTTAGTTTGTTTTTAGTCTGAACTTTTAATTGTTTATTTAAATAAGATTAAGTAGTTAACAAATTTAGTACAATTTCTTCTAGGAACAATACTTTTCTCTTCATTACATGTTCATTATATGTATATTTATGTGGTAAATCCAACAACAAAATTCAAAAAATGAAAAAGAATAGAATACCCGAAGTAGTTTTAATTTATTAACCCTTATGTAAAAAATACTTTAATTTCAGTTAAAGTTGAACAAATTCTTTTAAACCTCTTCTTTTTGAAATTTTTTCTTCCTAACCTTTTTAATCTCTCTTTTTTAACTTCCTACATTATTAAAAATAATCATTATTTTAAAATTGAGTTAAGAAAATTTTTTTAAGACTTCAAAGTCATAGATATTTGAAGTGTTCATAAGTTTGGTTCATGCTGAGTCAGACCATACTTAGATATTATTAGACCTTATGGTGAATAAAATCAAGAGGAGATGATTAGTTTCTCAAAATCTTTTTGCAAATTAAACTTCAATGAATAAAATTAAGAAATATAAACAAGAAGCCCTGGAGTGCAAGTTTTTGAATAGCAAAAACAATTAGAAGCAAACACAAGCATTTAGAGAAGCTCAGCCTCAATTGCCTACCTCCTCTACCTCAGCCTCACTTACTTGGATTTTCCCAATCCATTGACTTGAATTGTCTATGTTTCAAAGAGAAGGTATAACCTTTACACTTATTATCTTTCTAAGCTAAAATGGAACCTTTACCCTTTATCTTTTATGGATAAGGTATAATATTTTTCTACTTTTCAATTGGCTAAGTAGAAACCCTCTTTTACAAAGGTTTTCGTGTAAACAAATAGTACCTCTAAAGGCTAAGTATTTACAAGAGTTTAGGCACGATAGATGACGATTCGATAGATAGAATTACAAGGAATACAAGAATAAATAGGGAGAATTAATCTTATACACAACTTAAAAATATGAAAGAGATGTAAAATATGACTCTATGCTTAATCTCTTGGTTCATCATCTTGTTAGAGGTGGTTAGAGAGTTCTATTGATAGCCTTGATTATGAATATAGCTATTAGGAATATTTGGTGAAGTAATAAAGCCATTGGAGACTTTCTTTAAGTGATTCTCATTCATTTCCTTCAGATTGTATTGATACATTATGTTGTGTATCAATACATTACCTTCATTTGTACAAAATATGACCATTGGAAAAGCTTTGTATCGATTCATCTAATACGTGTATCCATAGACATCACATTGTATTGATAAAATTCTAATTGTATCAATACATTTAAGCATCTTAGAAAACCTGAGCTATTGCAAGTATTGTATTGATACATTCATATAAAAATCATCTTTTAAGGGATTTTTCATAACTTTAAAACATATAAAACTTATTTAAAAAAATGTTTTATACAAATGTATGCCTTAGGAACACATTTTTAAGTGTATAAAGGTGTTAAAACACCTTCAAGCATTTTTTTTTCAATGTGTATTCAACATAATTCATGGAAAAATACTAAGTTGAAAATATTTAAACACAAGCTAATTAAGCTTAAGTTTTTGTTATATCAAAACCAAGGCTAATT
>JAQSVH010010190.1:0-11946 GCA_029448705.1 Adansonia digitata | reverse complement strand
CCCACTACTCTTTGTCACCTCCATCGGAGAAGTTATAAATAGGAATTTCAAAGTTACATGGGGGAGGATTTTTTTTTTCTTGGGGCTTAAGTTTGGTATCTTCTGGCAAATTTATCACTGTAAAGAATTCTCTATAAAATTTCCTAAAATCACCGTAACCTTCACCATCTCAACCACTGACCACCTTCATTATTATCGCCTGCCACCGTACTTGTCTTCTAGGGACTACTCCAGTCTTCCTCTTCGCCATCTCTTTATTATATCATGTTTTACTAGTTTGCAACATTTCCTCATCCATTCAAAAGAACCCTATTACATTTTGGCGACTCCACTAGGGAGGAGCGATTGCATTAAGTAAAACTTTCCTGACTTTGTTTCATTGAAAATATGGAAGACTCTACCGGAAACCAAAACACAGCAGTCCCATCCTACTTCCAATACCTAATGAAGATGATGAAAGCCAACGAAGAAAAAATGCAGGTGCTTGAAGAGAATAACAGAAAGATGATGGAAACAATTTCCCATTTTGCATCCTCCTCCAACACTACTACCCCACATGTCCAACCTGTTAATAATGGAAATAGAAATAACTCTGGCAGAGTCACTCCCATCATAAACGGTAGCGAGGAAAACACATATGATGCCTCTAACCCTATACCTCCTGGAACTCTTGGCCTAAACAACACTGCTATCCAAACCCTAAACACCAAGACCTAAACTACTTCTGTTGGAAACCGAACCTAGGCTGGAATTTCCATATTGGTGTCACAGACCGTTGAGACTCAAACAATCTCAACCAGGCCATCAACATTAAGCACTATTACAGTGCTCTATCCAATGAGATCTTCGACATTACTGTGCTCGAATTGAAAGCTAATTTACAGGACTAGCTTTTTAATCTCCTTCTCAGCGAACCAGATGATCGCTTAATCCAAATTTTTAGGGAATCTCCTTTTCCCGAAAGGGCTATTATGAAAGAAGAGCTTGAGAGGCTACTTTATCAGAAAAATAAAAGCCTTAGTTTTTCTGAGTTTAATCTTAAGCTTCCATACCCTGCTAAAGTAGCTGCTAAACCATACCCAAAGGACTACATCAGTCATAAGTTTAAGTAGTTTAATGGAAAGTCGGGTGATGCCCATGAGCATGTGATAAAGTTTATGGAGACATTGGGGATTGCTGGACTAGATGATGATTTAAAACTAAAAGAATTTTCTAAGTCACTAACAGAGAAAGCGTACACTTGGTATGTCAACCTTGCTCCTGGTTCCGTGGAGTCATGGAGCCAAATGTGTAGAATGTTTGGCGAAAAATTCTTTTCTACTTAGGAGAATGTCACGTTGATTGATTTGGGGAGAGGGCATCAGAAATCGAGGGAAGATCTTATGAATTTCATCCAATGCTTTAGGGAAAGGGTGTTGGACATCCAAGACTCACATAATAAGAAAGAGCTAGTAAAGGTGTGCATATAGGGGATGTTTGATGAGTATAAGGTGCATTTGGAGAACTTGCCCCTACCAACCTTTTCTATGCTTGTGGAAGCTGCCAAAAGAACCAACAATACTGTAACGAGACAAAGAGGAAGTAATAGGTTCTTGAGAAGAAGTACTCTTACAGTTAATGCTGTCCAATGAGGAGCTATAAAGGAAAGAAAAGGTCCATTACGGCCTAACATATATCCTATGAGGGATGACCTCAGAAGGAGGCAAGATAATGGGGTTGACTTACCACCTCCATTCCCAGTCCCACTAGACAAAGTGAAAGCTCTTCTTTAAGAATGGATCAAGGATGGTAACATTAATATGCCTTATGAGCCAAGACCCTCAACCCCCAAGGAAAAAGTTAACCTAAGGTATTACAATTTTCATAGACGAGTAGGTCATCCAATTGCGGAGTGTAGAAACCTTCGTAAAATATTTCACCAGAGAGTCCAGGCTAGGGAGATTGTCATTGGGAATGACAGGATCCAGAACAATCCTCTACCAGCTCAGCAAAATGTAAGAGCGCATGTGAATACTATTAGTCATGCACAGAATGATGACTCCACTCCTCCGAATGCTCAGTCTGAAGATGTGCAAGCAGCTGAAACGATTACTCCTTCTATTGCAAACTCTCTAATGAAAACATCAAACTTCAGACATTTCTTTGATCAGCTTAGATTTCTGAAAGAATCTAGAAGGGAAGCTGCTTTGTCATTAGTAAAAATTACTGGTAGACAATATGGAAAGTGTCATTTAGTAGGAAAGCCCATGGGGAAAATGTCTTCTGGATATGAAAGTGTAGTAGTATTTAGAGAGGCAAACATGTGCACGCCACACCCTTACCATAATAAGCCTCTTTACGTAGAGAGTAGCATAAATGGCTATCCTATTAAACGGACCTTTATTGATGATGGATCATCTATGAATCTTATGCCTTTGTCTACCTTGAAGAAGGTGAAGATAGATGTCAAGAGCTTGCAGCATCCCATGACCATTACTTCATTCGATAGCAAGGAGATTAAAACTTTGGGGCAGGTAACGGTGAAATTTAAAATGAGGCCTGGTCAAGATCAAACCTGCTTTCATGTGATTGATGCAGATGTGGCCTACCATGTTCTTATAGGGAGGAAGTTTTTACACACTCATAACATTATTCTTTTTTCACATCATCAATATATCAAGGGTTATTAGAAAAGGGAAAGAAGTTTTTATTCCTGCCACTAAAGCACTTTTTGAACGAAATGAGGTGAACTATACAAAGGCTTACTTCTTTGAGAACGTAGTAGAAGAGGGAGAGACTGCTATTACTAGACCTATTGGGGTTCCACTTTCAAAGTGGGAAGAGTATATAGGGAAGAAGGATGAAGAAAATAAGAAAAAGAAAAAGCACCGAGGAGGAAAAAGGAAGCTTGGGAATGCAAATGCAAGTAACGAAGTGAAAGAAAGAGTACAAGATACTGGAGTCAGCTCATAAACACGTGCAGATGGAAAACAGTGTATTACTTATGATGGGATGTGAGGTCAGGAGAAAAACCTTCTTCTGACTCCATAACATGGGAATCATATGATCAATGGTCGTCTTGTTCTCAACTGCAACCTATATATGAGAAGATGCAAGAAGTAGTGCAAGCACCAGAACAACTGCAAGATCAGTCAAAGTTTCAAGGTGATGAGTTAAAAGAGATTAATATGGCAAGGGAAGGAGAATCAGTAAGGCCTTTATTCAAAAGCAAGAATCTTTCAAAGGAACATAAGACTTCATTAGTTCAGCTTCTACATGAGTGTGGAGATGTATTTGCTTGGACTTATGAAGAAATGCCAAGGTTGGACGAGAGCCTTATTACTCATGAATTGCATATCTCTCCTGGAAGTAAACCTGTTAAACAACAAGCCAGAGTGTTCCGTCATGAAATGGAGGTTCAGGTCAAGGAGGAGATAAATAAGTTACTTAAGGTGGGTTTCATCAAACCTCTACATCATCCTACTTAGCTAGTAAAAATTATGCTAGTACAGAAGAAAAATGGGACAATTAGGATGTGTGTTGATTTTAGAGATTTGAATAAGTCATGTCCTAAGGATGATTTTTCTTTCCCAAATATTGACACGCTGGTTGATGCTACCGCTGGCGATGAAATATTCTCATTTATGGATGGGCTCAGCGGATATAATCAAATTAAGATGGCGTCAGATGATGCAGAGAAAATAGATTTTAGAATTCCATTCGGTAACCTTTATTACACAGGTATGCCATTTGGATTAAAGAATGCAGGGGCAACTTATCAACGTGCTATGATAGCAATCTTTCATGATATGATGCATGACTGCATAGAAGATTATGTGGATGACATTGTGGTAAAGTCCAAGAAAGTCTCCAATCACTTAGAAGATTTAAGAAGGGTGTTTTCGAAAGTACAAACTTCGTATGAATCCTTTGAAGTGTGCTTTTGGTGTTACTGCTAGAAAGTTTTTGGGTTTTATGGTGCATAAAAAAGATATAGATGTTGACCCAACAAAAGTAAAAGCTATCTAGTCTATGCCTCCACCAGTAAATCAAAAGCAACTCAAGAGTCTTTTGGGAAAAGTTTCATACATCAGGAGATTTATTCCAACTTTGGGAGAAATAATCACACCTTTCCAGAGCCTATTGAAAAAGGGAGTTCCTTTTATGTGGAGTGAACAACAACAGAAAGCTTTTAAGAAGATCAAGCAGATCTTGAGCTCTCCAATGACAATGACGATGCCAGTCAAGGGTCAACCAATGATGTTGTACCTCACTTCTACTCCCAACTCTATAGGTGCTTTATTGGTACAAGAAGTTGATAGGCAAGAGCGACCTATGTACTAGTTGAGTAGATGCTTGCATGGTAGTGAGTTGAATTACCCACCAATGGAGAAATATTGTTTCACTTTGGTGTTTGCTACTCAAAAACTTTGTCACTACTTCCTAGCTCATAAACTTCTTTTGGTGACTAAGTCTGATCCTATTAAGCATTTACACTCCAAGCCAGCTTTATCAGGGAGGATAACGAAGTGGCTTTTGTTGTTGAGCGAGTTTGATATATCAATTTCTCAACCAAAGGCCATAAAGTCTCAAGCATTATCAGACTTGCTAGCTTATTTTCCATCTCAACATGATGAGGTTCTGCCAGATTCTCTCCTCGATAAATTGCATAAAGAAGTATGCTTTGTGGATGCAAAGGAAGGGGAATGGAGTTTGTATTTCGATGGCTCTTCAACTAGTCGTGAATGAGGTACTGGCATAGTATTAATGCCTCATGGTAGCGCAGTCAATTCTTTGATCGAGAGTTTTGAGAAACATCTTCTTCTTCAAGTAGATATGACATCTTCCATGATGGTGAGTCAAGTAGAGAATGGAACTCCTTAATTTTGGGTCTAGAGTTAAACTCCTCAAAATTGGGTAGAGAACCAATCTCTTTGGCGTTTAAGTTATATTTTCCTTGCACCAATAATCAAGTAGAGTATGAAACACTTATTTTGGGGTTATTCACAATAACTGTTATTGGGATTGATAACCTATGCATCTATGGGGATTCTAATCTCATTATCAAGTAGGCTAATGGTGAGTTTGCTTTGAAGAAGCCTATGCTTACTTCTTATAGAACTCTTGTGCAAACTCTATGGAAGAAGTTTCATACTATCAGATGTGAGCATAGCCCAGGAGCCACAAAAAGGTATGCTGATGCACTTGCTACATTAGCTGCCAAAATTAATATTCGGAAGAGAAGCAAAACATTGCCATGTCAATGGTTAAAAAGAATTTACCTTGTCTATTTAGCAAGTTACTTCAACCCCCAGACTATAATGATGATGAAGATTGGCGAGCAGATATTATCAATAAATTACTTAAACCTACCTTTGCTAATATTTCAAATTTGAAGCATTTTGTTTTAATTCATGGGGTACTGTATCATAGAGATGCTGGTGGAGTGTTAGCAAGATGTGTTTCCAAAAATAAGGCAAAAGAAAGGTTAGAAGCAGCTCATGAATAGTGGTGTGGGGAAGAAGGTCCACATTTGCATCGTCTACTACAAAGAGCGGGTTACTTCTGGCCAACCATGGCCAAAGATGCTTTACAACTACAAAAGTTTTGTAAGAAGTGTTCTGAACCACTAGATATACATGAATGTCATTTTATGGGAAGTGCTAGAGATTGGCGTAGGCCTTATATTGAATATCTTAGAAATGGAGTTCTTCCAACTAATAGATAAGATGCTAGACAACTTAAACGAAGAGCTCAACATTTCCTTCTTAATGAGAATGCCCTATTTCGAGTTTCATTTTCTGGGAAACCTCTAAAGTGTGTCTCTCCAGCTGAATTGACCTCATTACTAAGTGAAGTACATTGTGGGAGTAGTGGAGAGCATGAAGGGGGTAGGAAATTGTATCAAAAGCTTTTAGACTTGGGATATTACTGGCCAACAATAGAGGCTGACGCTACACACCATGCAAAGACATGCTATCCATGCCAGATCTACAGTAATGTCATACATGCTCCAACAGTAAAACTACATAGCATTACCACTCCTTGGCCTTTTCACACTTAGGCATTTGATCTGATTGGGCCTATCAATCCTCCTTCTAAGGGGTATACCTGGATATTAGCAGCAACAGAATGTTTTATAAAATGGGTAGAGGTTATCCCCTTGAAGAAAGCAACAGGTCCTGCAGTAGCCAACTCGATCAAGGAAAATATTATCTGTCATTTTGGAATACCAAAAAGGATTTTGTCAGATAATGGAATGCCTTTCGTTAACAGTAATGTAAAGGAATTGTTAGCTTTGTATTATGTATATCATGTTAAGTCGACCCTTTACTACCCGAAAGGTAATGGCCAAGCCAAAACAACTAATAAGATATTGCCTAAGGTGTTAAGTAGGATGGTACATGAATATCCAAAGATATGGGGAGATGCCCTGCCAGTAGCTCTACGGGTTTACAGGACATCCAAACATGAACCTACGAAGGCAACACCTTTTTCACTTATTTATGAAGCAGAAGCAGTACTTCCTGCAGAGATACTAGCTTCATCTGCAAGGTTAGCACTAGATGCGAAACTTGATAATGATGGCATATGGATGTTGGAATTAGAAGTTTTGGAGGAAAGATGGGATAAAGCAAAGAAAAATCTCACAACGTATCAAATGAGATTAAGCAGAGCTTATATTAAGCTGGTGAGAAAAAGAAATTTTGAAAAAGGTGATCTAGTCCTTCGTGCTGCTGAACACATCAGAAAAGGAACCTTAGCTTCTAAGTTTACTCCAAAATGGGAAGGACCTTATATTATACATGAAGTGAATAAGAGTGGTTATTGCAAGTTGATCAATCTAAAGAATGATGCCGTTACTGCACCTATTAACTTTAAATTATGTCAAGAAATTCTATGTATGAATTCTAAACTCTATCTTTAATTCTTTATGCTTATTTTTGTAATGTAATACTTATATATGGTTGTTAGCTTACTATTATGCTCATTTATAAAGAAAAGATGAATTTCATGTCAGACACAGCCCTATTGCTTACATTTTGGCTATGTTCTCTATAATGTGATAGTTTATCTTCGGTCGCAGCTATAATCGCTCATACATTGGCCTAAGTCATTGATTCAAAAAAAAAGTTTGAATACTTTGTTTTGTTTTAGGTCAAGATTCAATCTCCCTAATGAAAGTAGATAGTTCCCTTTGGCCGCAGCTATAATCGCTCATCATTAGCCTAAGTCATTCATTCAAAAAAAAAGAAGGTTGAATAATTTGCTTTGTTTTAGGTTGAGATCCAGTCTCCCTAATGAAAGCATATAGTTTCTTTTGGCCGCAACTATAATCGCTCATACATTGGCCTAAGTCATTTATTTAAAAAAAAAGAGTTGAATAATTTGCTTTGTTTTAGGTTGAGATACGCTCTCCCTAATGAAAGTAACTAATTCCCTTTGGCCACAGCTATAATTGCTCATATCTTGGCCATAGTTTCTTATTTAGAAGGGTTAAATAATTTACTTTATGTTAGGTTGAGATTCAATCTCCCTAATAAAAGTGGATGGCTTCCCTTGGCCGCATGTTTAAAGCCTATTTTTAAAAGTCGAATAATTTACTTCATTTAAGGTTGAGATTTAATCTCCCTAATGAAAATAGATAGTTCCCTTTGGCAGGACCATTAGAAAAAAATTTGTAAATGTTAACTCAAGTCTATCATAGCTATAAATGAAAAATATTGGCATGTATTACTAAATAAAAAAGTTCCACTACAATTCGATTCAAAAAAATAATAATAAATAAATAAATAAAAAATGCATTAAACTAAACAAGTTTATTCTATTATGTTGTCCCATGGAGAAGAGCTACGACTACGAAGATTACGAATAGTGTCCAGTTGGTTTTGCAACTCCAGCTGCTCATGCTGATATGTCTCTAGCTCTTGTTTGAGTGAGATAAGCTTCCTGTTCACTTCCCCTAGGCGGATTTCTACTTGGGTCTGATCTACCTACATGCTAAGAATAGTCTTTGCCTTGGACATACAAGAAATAAGACACTCCAATCTAAACCCAACCTTAACGACGTCATCCATAAGTATCAACATCTCTTGTAATTTTGTTGTAGAAATATCTGACCATGGAGCATCAGCAATTATTAAAGCATCACCCAAGTATTCTAGTGCACTTGAAACAAATCTCTTTGATTGTAGGATACAAGTACTCCAAAACTCACTGTCTTTTTGATAAATGCCTTCCAAGTACTTTTGGTGTCGAGAAGCAACGAGAAAACCATGGAAATCCACTTTGGAAGTACCAAAAGAAGTAGTGGTTCCAAAAGCCTGGGAGAAAGGTGAAACAAAAGTATTTGGTTTAAAAGCACTTACTCCAACAAAAGCGTTTGTTCCAAAAGCATTACCTCCAAAAGTAGAACCTACCGCAAAAGTAGCTGTTCCAGAAGTAGTTTTGGAAGTTGTGCCAAAAGTACTAGGAGCTAGGCTAGAACTTCTAGCTCCGAGTACTGGGGAGGAAGAAGTAGGAGGAGCAACTGGTGTAGTATCAAAAATTTCAACATCACCTACACCATCTTGAGTAGTGTTTTCGGTATGTTGCCTTTCCTGACTCTGAGTAGTCTTTATACAATTTATTGCTTGGTGTGGTGAAGAAAGAAGGTTATCCATCTCAGTAGTATCAGGAGTATAACATCTATTTTGAGTATCCCTTGATCTAGAAGAAGTCACATCGATTGCTGGCTCAAAATTACCTGATGTGTCAAGGTGCACATCATCATGTGGCTCCATACTATCGCAATCATTATCAGTGTCAACTTGCTCCCTTATCTCATTCACTTGAAGATCACTAGCTTCAAAGTTAGCTTCAGAGGTACTTGATACATCCTACAAGAAATACAAGTGAGAAAATTATGAAATGAAAAGTAAAGTGTATATATATATTTTATTTATAAAAAAAAAGAGAGAGAAAGGGGGCAATCTTACTTCTTGAGATGTCTGAGATGAAATATGGCTTCTCTTTCATCGATGAAGGATTGGTGTTGCATCATCATCTTCATCGTCATCATTATTAACATCATTGTCAACATCTACAGCTGTAGAAGTTTTTTGCCTAGGTTTATCAAGCAAACACAAGGATATATCTATGGTGGTAATGTTAGAGGGTCTAAGTTCATTTTTATGGTGGAGTAAGAACCTCGCAAAAGCCTTCCACCTATCTAAGCACACACCCTAATAAGCATCCAACTGGAGGAATGCATGCCAACTCTATCAAAGGCTGGGATAGTTGGACTTTTAACTAGAAGCTCCCTTATAGAGCCTTTAAGAAACTAAGACACAACAGTGGTAAAGGTCTCATTGAGCTTAGAAGGCGTAGGAGGCACTCCTTGATCATAACCGAACTGACGTGCTACCCGAGACACAGGGTACATCTCTACTAAATATGAATCTTTAACAATCCTTAAGCTAGAATTTTTAATCATGCAAGGTAATGCATAACTCTCTACCCATAGACAAAAATTTATTTTTTGTATACTTAGAGAATTAGTTAAGTCATAAAAGGAGTAGGATTTCCATACTTATTGAGTGGTTTGACATATGGCTTGGGGTTAAATTCATCTGCCATATCCATTACTTCAAGAATACAGCTCTTTGGTGGTGATCGAGCAAGCCATGCCTAGGCTCTGTAGTCACTCCTTTGAACAACCGTTGGGTTAGATGTCCCAAATGAGTTATATATAGCAGGCTCGGGAGCACAAGAATTGAACCTTTCCCATAGACACAACTAAATGAAAGTAGCATCCATATAAGTCAAAACTCTATATCGTCCAGCTGAGGCCATGGTTTTGGATTGGTACAAGTCCAGGCACTTATATAAGGAACCCAAGTAATAGGGAGCAAGAGGAAAGCTCAATGCCTTAGCAATCTTCAGCTAAAGGAATCCAAGCGAGAGAAATTCCATTATCGGGACAACCTGAAAATACATGTTGAGCCAACCACATAACCAACAATGCTTTCAATTCGAACTCGTGATCTGGATAAATAGGTTCTGTAACTTCATCCTTCTTAGAGTTATACTTATGATAGAAAAGACTTATCCAATTAGAAAATCTCGCAACTTTGGAGCTATTGAGAAAGAAGTGACAGGTATTTTTCTCTTCTGAAGTAAGCTTAATGCAAGAAATGTCATACTTACCATAGCACGAGAGCTCAAATAGGATACAAACATCCTCTAGAGTAAACGTGAATTCACCTCAAGCCGTAATCATGGTATGAGAGAAAGTACTCCACCTAGCAAGGAAAGCACACCATACATCCAATTTTATCTCTTTACGTACTTGGAGAAGTTTGGAGCTAATTTTGACGGCATCAAAAAGTCCAGCCTCCTTAAGTATAGTAGCATTAGTAGCTTTTGCCAATACTTTGTCCACCCATTTATCCCAACCTTGAACTGGCAAGGTGTTGGCAAGCTTGGTACTCGAAAGTGGATATTATCCTTGCTTAAATCTAAACTTCAGCACAGAATTACCCGAGATGTATACTCTCTCGCATGCTACAGAGGTAATGCATTGAAACCTATACCCAGCCGGTGTAGGTGGATGTCGACCATACTATTTTTCATCTACACATTCCCAAAACTGATCGGCCCCGCCAGCCTTGATGATTGGATCATCCCAACTTTCAGGGATCGAGGGAATTGTGCTATCCTTATTTGCTCTAAGTGTGATCTTTTTGGTGGAAGTCTTGCTAGCAAATTGTTTTCTTTTCTTTGGAATTGGACGAGCATCTCTAGAGGGTTGTCCACAACTTGGCCTATGCAAGTTCATTGTCTTCACCATGGCACGAATAAAAGTTCCTAAAAAAAATAAATAAATTGAGTAAGTATTTTGTTTTATATATATTTACATCAATAAAAATATATATATAATTCTTATCTTTTATATATATATATATATGAAATTATTTGTTTCCAAAAAAAAAAAAATCAATCAAAGTGAACAACCGCTGTTCACTTCACGCACATACATATATATATTTATATACACATATATGTGTATAATTAATTATTCATATAAATATATATATATATATATTAAAAAAAACCGCAAGCAGCGGCTTGCTTCGTTATTATTATTATTTATTTTCATATATATATATATATATATATGTTGAAAAACAAAAAGCAGCGGCTGCTGCAGATGCTGCAGACGCAAGTTTTATATATGTATATACACCTTTGTGTGGGCATGTATATATGCATATATATGCACAAAAAAAAAAAAGAAAAAAAACTTACTTTGAAGAAAATTTTGAAAGTTTAGAATTAAATTGTTCTTTTACTGTAGAATTGTTGAGATTTATGAAAGAGAAGTTAAATAATTTCTGGTATTTATAGATGATGGTTATAGTCTTTTCGCATAATTTAAACTCTATAATTATATTTTATATTTTATTATTTTATCATTTAAAAAAAAATTCTCTTCTAAACATAACTCTTTTATTGTTACTTATTAAAACAATAATTAATTAAAATATGGGTTTGCATACGTATATGCATATACGCTCATAGTTAACGAAGTTTTTTTTTAAAACAAAAATAGTGAAAAAAAAATTGGTATCATTCTTTGTGAAAGTGATGTTTAAATGTTTTTATTATACAAATTTATTATTATTATTATTATTATTATTATTATTATTATTATATCATTGGTCACTAAAAAAAATTCAATTAGGTGGAAAAGCTACCAATTCTTTTATTCAATGGTTAAGCTTTATTACTATTATCTTTTGAATGTTGCTTTTATCTCTTAAATATTATCTTGTTAGGAAGTAATAACTCGCGGATATTATCTCGCAGATAATATTTTATAGATTATGCCTTGCAGATACTGTCTCGTGGGTAATACTTCATAAAACTATACCTTGCAGATATTACCTCACGGGTATTATCTTGAGGTAATACCTCGTAGATAAT
>JAQSVH010010158.1:0-11949 GCA_029448705.1 Adansonia digitata | reverse complement strand
ATAATTGTGTTGGATCTTTGCATCTATATCATGGTTTCAAGCACGTGAAAATAATACCATTTTGAACGAAATTTTTTTCCGACCAATTATTACCAGTGAGTTAAGCATTCTTGAGAAAATTTCATTAAAAAAAAGTGTTATCTCTTGCAATATCAGGTGCCAGATATGGTAGGATCTCCCATGTCAGCCATTAGCTTTGCACATCGCCATGAATATAAATCCACTCTTTTGTTTCCGGGAGTGTCCAATACAAATATGGTAGAATATATATAGAATATGTCAAGACACATTTAAAATAAAATTAAACATGATCAAAATCCTATTAAAATATGATTGAATAAGATCAAACATTTAATAAAGTTTTTTTCTTTCAAATATGAAAAATGGAATTAATAATGGACAATTTAATTCTAATAAATTTTTTAACATCCAAATTTTTAAATGCAAAAATAATTTTTAAAAAATAAAAATTATTTACTTGTTAATATTTAATTGAAAAATATAATTTTATATTTTTATTGCCATATTCATGTCCTAATATTCTAATTTATATTGCGTGGCCATATTCGTACTCCTTAACTTTTATGCCATATATAGAAAGGGGTTCCCGAGCTGCAAATAACATCCGTTTCTGGCCTAACATCGAAGCATCGTTACTTTGTCCCCCATCGAAGTCTCTCGGTCTTCAAATCGAAAGCAAGGATCCAACCACGGTGGAGCTGAAAATTGAGCGACTCCCTTCTTTTTTATTTAAAACCAACGGCTACCAAGCGGCCGTGATATACTTATCTTCCTCCCATCTCCAAGAATTTTCGGCTAGTGAAAGAGGTCAGGAATTTATAATCAAAATCTCTAACAGCAGTCAGTAAATCATCAGAAAGACGAATCATAACCAAAACCATATATAACAATCTTCATCCTAAGGAGGTCTTAAAGATAAACCTACCTCATTACATAATTCTTCATTTTGCTATATTCTGCCTTCGATTTTGCTCTTCATCTTCAATGGTAATTGACTTTTTAGTGTATACAATTTCTTGGATAAATTATTCGATTTGGATATTCATAATTATTTAATTTATTTTTTGATAAATTTTCGAAGGAAATGTGAATTTGAATAGTGTAAAAACTATTCGCAGTAGATTTAGAATAAATGGGGATAAAAATTTTTTATATCTATTATTTGAATTCACATATTTTTACGGATAATAAACAAGAATATCTAAATCTACTAAGTCAATCCGCATTACCTGTGCAAATAATGGATTCAAAAATTACAAAATCCATTTGCTGTTTATTATAAAATACATAAATTTATACTTGTGAAAAAAAATCAAGTTTTGACTTCCAAATTTTACTACTTATTGATTTTAAATTTTAGTTGATTTTGAAATATAATGAATAATATTATTTAATTTAAATTTACATTTAAATAAAAATATATGAATAATAAATAGATTTAAATTTTAAAATATTTATATAAATTCAAATTTAAATATTAAAAAAATAACAAATATTAAATCGGTTCCTAGGTAACGTTAAACTAGCCCTTAATCGTACAGTTGTGCTTCAAAATGTAGTTATTCAATCAAAATTGATTAATTAAACTTACCTGGAGTCGAAAATTTTTCATTTTTTATCTTTTACTATCGCCTCCCGTTACAGCTTTTGCCCCCATAGTTGCTTCAAAACACAGAGAGAAGGCCATTATCAGGCAGCAGAGATTCAGCCTTGCTCTTCTCAATCTGACATCTATTCAAGGCAGTCCAATTGACTCTCGATCTTCACAATGTAATTCACTCGCTGTCTAAGATTTAACCTTCCGATTTTCCATCTTCGTTTCGGCTCTCAAATCCCATCTTTCAGTAAGTTCTATTCTGATTCTTCTATATGTAACAAGCATTTCATATTCAGTTAATTTTACCTTAAATCTTTGATTTTTGCCTTCGATGGAAAATACCCATTTTTGAAAATTAGTCAAAAAAGTTGTTATTCATTGGTTAGAGCTTCGTTATTTATCTTAACCTTCCTTGGGCACAACCCTCGATGTCCAAACCCCTAATACCCACATTAGATATCTCACTGTAGATTCCAGAGAAACCAATTTTATTGCGAAGGGATTTATAGAGAACCAAAATCAAAATGATGAACTATTGGATGATACTATAAACCAACCACATTTAGACATTGTAAAAGAAGTTTGCAAGATTGCTAGAAAAATACCCAGGTGGGTGGAAACTCTGATCTCAAATTTCCCTTCTTTTAACTTTTCGGCAGCCCGGTTTTTTCAGGAGCTTTTGAGCCAGCAAGAGAATGTGCTTTTCTCCTTGCGTTTCTTTCACTGGCTGCGCTATGAACTTGAGTTTTTGCCTGACCTTGATTCATGTAATGTGCTTTTTGATAAGTTTGCGGGGGCTAGGGCCTGTAAAGAAGCTAGAAATTTCCTTGATCAGACGGGTTTTAGCCCTGCACCGGGTTCTTTAGAGCATTACTTAAGATGCCTATGTGAGATCTGATTGGTTGAGGAAGTTGTTCATGTGTTTTTCATCTTTAATGAGATTGGCTATCGTCCATCGATGGTAACGTGAAATATAGCATTGTTGGCTTGTTTTAAGGTTGGCAGGAATAATCTTGCATGGAAATTTTATCAGGATATGATAGAATGACCTGTTGCGGTGGACATCACTGTTGTAATTGTCGGGTGTTTGATTGAAGCCTCTTGTAATTACGGGAAAGCTTCCAAAGGTTACGAGCTTGTCCAACAGAATCTGGTGGATGGTTTGGTACCAGATACTGTTGCTTTTCACAAACTGATTGCTTCCTTCTGTAAGACTAGGAATTATGGTAGAGTATCCAACCTTCTTCACACAATGATTGCTACGAGTCAACGAGTCATGCTCCAGATATTTATACATATCAGGAAGTCATCAATGGACTCTGTAAGAACAGAAAGTGGTCAGAAGGTTACAGGATTTTCAATGATCTCAGGGACAGAGGGTATGCTCCGGATAGAGTTGTGTATACAACAATGATTCATGGTCTATGTAAGGTGGGGATGCTTGGGGATGCCAGCAAGCTGTGGTTCGAGATGATTAACTAGGGAATGTCCCAAATGAATACACTTACAATGCACTGCTTTATGGGTTTTACAAGGTCCATGACTTCGAGGAGGCAGAAAAGCTATATAAGGAGATGCTCGACAGAGGTTATGGTGAAACCACTGTGAGTTATAATACCATGGTAGCAGGGTTTTGTTCACATGCGAGAATGGATGAGGCTTATCATTTATTTGAAGAAATGCCTGAAAAGGGCATTGTTCGCGATTTAATCACATTCAAAAATCTAATCCGGGGCTTTTGCACGGCAGGGAAGATTGTTGAGAGTCTAAATCTGCTCCATAAACTCTTAGCACAGGGTTTACAACCATCTACTTCCTCTTATACCCCCCCATAATAAAAAATCTATGCCGGGTGGCTCGCATGCTAGAAGCTGAAAATTTTTTTGAATGAATGCAAAGTAGGGGTCTAGAACCGAACGTCTATAATCATGATCACATCATTACTGGATTGTGCAAGCGAGGATACACTGCGGAGGGAACGGAACGGTTGGTAGAAATGCTGAAGAATAGACTCAAACCTCGACAGAAGACTTTTGAGAAACTGCTTTGGTCTCTCACAAAGTGATATTTAGATGATTCCTTGTTTTAGATTTTACACTTAGACTTGGTTCTGCAATTAAGGAAGGCATATGCCATTCCCTGATTACCAAGTTTTGTGAAGGGAATGTCCATTGTGGTGAATCATGCTGAGGTGAAACCCTAGTATTAAATTAAAGCCAAGCTTTTCCAATAGTTCTTTGGTAGTGCTTGTTATCTTATTGATGATTAAATAGCAAAGAGAATCGATGCAGGTTCCTTTGAATGCTCTGGGTATCTTTAGATCATCTTGATATTATAGTAAGATGAATATTTAATGTTGAAATGAGTTGGAAGTGTATATATTGATAGAATAGCAAAAACTGTGCTATGGAAAACCTTCAATCGATCTTAAGCTGCACTTTATGTCTACATCTAGACGTACTTTTTTTTTTTTTTGGGAACCACAGCTTAAGAATAAAAAATAATTACAGATTTCAGAATTCAAACTTTAAACTTATTAAATATCATCTTTAAAAGACACTTGAATGATCTAATTGAATTCAATTCTGAGTTCCATCTAGACATACTTTGGCCAAGCAAAAGGAACGATCAGAGTAATAGTTGGTTTAAATATTGCCATTTGGTTTTACCAATGTAGCCAAAGTCAGCCATGAAAATTGATCATGGTGTGGGTGATCATCTTCGATGAACTTTCTAATTTAGTTACCCTTTTTTCTTCCCTACAACACCGAAAATCTCTATAAGTAGCCATTTCCTAGGAAATTATGGTTTTGGACTTTTCAATTTAGTATACATGTTCAAAACAAAAGAAAAAAAATTGCAGAAATGTTCATGGATTTTTCTGAGAAATTATGGTTTTGGTCAAAGTCTTAATTCAACAATCTTTTGATGCCTTAATATCTCCTTTTCCATGAAATTTTACCCATGGGATAATCCTATAGATTTGAGATTGTAAAAACACTATTGTATTTTCTGATTCTCTCCCCCTTTTTTCTCAAGAAATAATTTAAACTTAATAATACAGAATTTGAGATGAAAGTCTAAGACTTTGTCACGTTGGATCTTTACATATAAAACATCAAATGGGTTTATAGTTGCCTAACAACAAACAAAACAGACATTTAATCTATACATTTGTCAAGTTCACTTAGTAGTCGAGTATAATTTTTTTATTATTATTCTCAATTTTCTCTCAAAAAAATCTTAAATAATTATCAAATAGGCCTTCTTAATTAAATTTCCGATACCTTTAGACATTTTCTATTTTGGCAGATCACCTCTAACCTTGTGCCTAACATCCTCGTTGACTCTTCATCGTTTAGAAGTCATCAACAATCGGAAAAACAATAGTTCAAAGAAATTTAAAAATACTAAGCAATTTTTTTTTTCATTAGAATGGATGACTTCAATAATAAAATTAAATTAAAATTAAATTTAAAAAAAAATTAAAAAGGTCTAATCAAACCCATTATTTAATCTTATTGATAGTGCTGCTAATAACGCGTGGACCCCACCTTTTGCAACCATTTTGATTGGTTGCTCTTGTTATTATTATTATTACATATAATAATAAATCACCACAGATTTTCCCACGGTTTCTTTCTTCTCCTCTCATTTTTCCGGGGAAAAACAAAGACAGACGAGAAAAGCAAAGAAACCGGGGAGGGAAAATTAAAAAGATGTACGGATACGAGCGCGTGAGCAGCACGAGCGCCAGTAAGGCGGATAAGATAGATCTTGAGTCAGGGGATACTCTGTACCCGGGAATCAGCTACGGCGAGAACCAGCTCCGATGGGGCTTTATCCGGAAGGTTTACGGTATCCTTGCGGCGCAGCTGGTTCTAACCACCGTCGTCTCCGCCTTCGTGGTTTTGTCGGCTCCGGTCAACGAGCTCCTCCGTGGAAACTCCGGTTTCTTGCTCTTCCTCTGTTTAATCCCCTTCATGTGTAAAGTCCTCTCCTTTTTTCCCCTAATTTCTCTGTTTTAATTGCTTTTCCACGCGCTTTAAACCTGATCAGTTTGAATATTTTATGAAGGAAATAGTATTTCTTAGGGCTCCTTCATGTTAATTAGTTCATTTTTTATTGTTTATTATGAAGTTTAATCAAGTTTAGATTTGGTGCGTTAATAAATCGAGTCTTTGTCCTTAATTCTCAACACAATTTGTTTCTATAATCAAGATTTCAGTTGGGTGAATAAAAATTTGGGTTATTGAATATGATTCCAAAAATGAACATAGAGAATCTTAGGAAGAAAAGGGGTGGGTTGTGTGATTGGATTTGTGTTTAGAAAAGATTTTAAAGTAGGTATTGAGTAAAGGATTTGACAAAAGTTTGGTTCCCTAAACAATGGCACTTTTCTGCCATTGTCTCTCTATAATGATTCTATCTGTTCTTTGGTTTATCCGGATGCTTTTCATGGTGAACTTAAGGGTTTGGATCTTATAGCTATCTCATTTTGTGCCATTTTTATGTTACATTGGGTTTTTAATAAAGTGGTGTGCACTGTTCTTAACCTAACCTGATGCTGGAGATCTTCATGTTTGCTTTGATGGTTTAACATGTAAGAATAGACAAAGAGAAGTAGAGTTTTAAGACTGTGATACCTAATTAAACAATGGAATTATTTACAATAACATATCCTTTTGCGTGATTTGTTTGTTCACACTTTTGTTGCTTCGACTTTTCATTTTTCTTCAATTACCCTTGTTCGACCCATATCCGGACATAGGTATTGGGATATGATCCTCCAACAAGCCTCTAATATGTAAATCTTGGAAAATATTGAACATACTCATGTTTGACAATCACACGTAAGTCCGAGTAACATAGGTTAACTTTGTTGCTTTCCCATGAATCCATGATAACCTTACCTTTGTTTGAAACAGTTTAGTTCAATAATTAATGTGGTAATGGCACATGACTAACCATTGAGCTCTCATTTGTGCCTTTTGAACTTTCGTGAAATGTCTACCAGTTTACAATTCTCTTGGTTTGGTTGTAAATTGTAAAGCATTTAAAATATTTGGAAGTTATTAGTTTATTGTTAATTTTGTAAACTTAGACTTTTTGATATAGTACACCTTTTATAATGGCCTAAATTTTCTTTATTTGAATTATGATAAAATCAGTAAGGTTGATTTCCAACTCTTGGTAGTCATGAAGTCTTAGTTGTCTTTTAAGCCTCAACCTTATTTTCAGATTGATATTAAACCTGAATAAAGAACATCTTTCTTTTCGAGTCATAAAAGCCTCCTTCTCTCCAAGTATTTACTTAGAGATTTTAAAGAGAAGTGCTTCATTTGTTATATCACATTCTATACTTTTTCTTAACTGTAAAACTTAATCGATGCAGTGTTGTGGCCCTTGCACATCTATCACCAAAAGCACCCCGTGAACTTGATTATCCTTGGCCTCTTCACCGTGTCTCTGAGTCTCACAGTTGGCGTGAGCTGCGCTAACACTGACGGTTAGTATCTTTACTTGATGGTTGCTGTTAACAATCCAAGGTCTAGTTATATATCTAGAATTATACTAACCGCTTCTGTTGCATGATTTCAGGAAGAATCGTGCTCGAAGCACTGATTCTGACAGCTGCTGTGGTTGCATCTCTTACTGGCTACACTTTCTGGGCATCTAAGAAGGGCAAGGACTTCAGCTATCTGGGGCCAATTTTGTTCACCAGTCTTATTATCCTCATTTTAACTGGTCTAATCCAGGTGAGATGTTTATATATGATTACTTGTGCTTCGGCATACTCGTATATGGAATTCATCCAATCTAAATATTTGTTTGACGATCATGCAGATGTTCTTCCCACTCGGCCCTACATCTACTGCTGTCTATGGTGGAATCAGTGCCTTGATTTTCTGCGGTTACATAGTTTATGACACAGACAACCTGATCAAGCGCTTCACATATGATGATTACATATTGGCCTCTGCGACCCTCTATTTGGACATCCTGAACTTGTTCATTTCCATTTTGCGGGTGCTTAGATCCGGAGATAACTAGTATAATATTTCTCACTGAGGTGGGGTTGGCAGGAAAATGGACATATGATGGTCGAATTATTGTTTGGAAGAGTAGAAAAGAGTGTTGTCGTCTATATAGTATATTTTCTCTTGTGGTTTTTCTTGCCAACAGTATGCTGGCTGCTCGAATCTGCAGGTCATCTAACCTGATCAGTTGTGCCATTCGGATGCATAATTGGAAATTATCCCAACTTTATTGTTGCTTCTCTTTTTTTTTTTTCTTTAATAAATTTTGCTCATGAAGCTGCCTTGTTATATGATTTTCACGGTTCATTATATTATTAAAACATTATTTTTATTTTATATTTATATAATTTTATAATTAAATTTAAATAAAAATATTATTTTTATTATTAAATAATAATTTGAATCGGGTCGGATTAATTTGAATTTACGAAAATCCTCTATGATTTTGAACTTCTATGGATATGATTTGTCATGCAAAAGGGTAACTTAGCTTTTTGAACATTCTTACTCAAAGCTCTTTTTTTAAAAAAATATGCATTCTTAAACGTTCGTGATAATTAAAGTTAGACAAGGCTTAGGGATTTCAAGGCTTCGACAAACAAATGTTGATTTTTTTAAAAAATAAAAATAAAAACTTTGATTTGAGTTCATGCAATTGATTATATATAAAGAAAACAAAGTTAATTATTAATTTATAATCCAAAACTTAATTAATAAGGAAATAAATGGATAAGAAATTAGTTAGTATTTAAACTCATAAAAATTATCAAAAAGTTTACTTTAATACTAACAATATGATGCATTTTAAAAACATTTTGAAAAATAACATTAAAAATATGATTTTACAGATGACAGTGACATCATTCATCTTATTTGACATTATTAAATTCTATTACGACCCTAACCGACAAAATCATAATATAATATGACATCGCACATTTTAGAAGTACAATTGTTGTACTGAAAAAACATCTAACAAAATATAAAGACACATATTAACCCACATGTTTTTACCATCATGGAAGTTAGAATTTATACATTAATAACAATGAATTTAAACATACAAAATTCTATTACACAATAATCAATTAGAGAAATTAATAATTACTTGCATAAAAATTTAAAAAAAAAGGGGGTTAAATACTGCCTATCACATAAAACTCAATTTGAGTTTTGTGTCAACTATCTTGAAAATAAAAAAAACAAAAATTATAATGAAATTTTGCTTCTTTCAAAATCTGATTAAATTGTGTGTTAAACCTGCTTTGCTATGGGTTTTCCTTCTTTTCCTTTTCTTTTTCTTTTTCCCATCTCTCAAATTATATCTTCATTTTTATTTTCTAGCAATTTGATTTTGTTTTCTCCTTGCCCTTTGCTTTTCTTTTTTTTTTTATCTCAATCTTCTAAAAAATGTCTTGATGAACGATAAAGATCGTAAGGAGCCCATAAATGGTCAACCACACATGGTTTCCTTGAATCTAGCCTTAGCCATGGTTTCCCTTTCCCACTCCAATGGAGTAGGCTAATAGGACCAGGGTGAAGTTTCCTGCATTTGCCTTCGAAGTTGTCGCCACCCAATCCATGTTGGTTCCACCTATGATTCACCGCCTTGATGTTGCCTGCCAAAACCAGCAAAAATGGTGGCAAAGAACCCAAATGGTAAATCCTTTTCTGCTTCTGAATCGCCATCCATTGCTCAACTTTCTTCGTGAACCCTCCTTTCCGCCATTTATCGACATCGACCACCATAACTCCGGTGTTGAAATAACATGGATTCCTTCCCTGAAACGTTTTCGACAATGCCTGATCGGACCAGAAAGCATTGGTGAAATATACGGTGAAGTTTGCGTGGCAGTATTCGGGTGCCGCTAACACCTTGTCTTCCATATCCACATCCCAAAGCTTGCCTACGTCGTCGACGACGACAAGGTCTGAGTCTAAATAAATAACCCTTTTTACGTCAGCTGGTATTATATCAGCTAGGTAAATCCTGGCGTAGTTCAAGGGTTGGTCCAGGGCTTGTCGGATCGACTTCGATATCTTCCCACGAACTCGGTTTGAATCGAAACGATACATTTTGAAATTCAGGTAAGGGAACGTTGACTTGATGCTTGAAACGAGCTCGACGTCGGAGTGAGCACAAAGGAAATGGAACGACAAGTTTTCAGGGCAGGTCGAGTGTTGTAACATGGATAAAACAGCCGCCATTGTTCCACGGAGGTAATTTGCATCAAGGGTCATGGCTATATGTATCCTGTCGGACTTGTTTGACCCGCATGAATCACCATTGCGGAAAGCTGGGGCTTCCCTGAAAACTGGAAGCTTCACCGGAGAAGGGTTGTGGATGATGGTTCCGACACGGATGGCGACGCTGGTGGTGGCTGAGTGGAGGAGGAGAAAGCTGAGGAGGCCAAGCAGGGAAGCAATTGGGATCGATGAGGCTCTCCACAAGGCCATCCTATGCCTTGTTTCAGGGTTCTTTAAAGGGTTCGGAAGGGTATTTACCTCAATGTTAGAGGATGAAAACTAGAGCATGCATTGAGATAAAAAAAAACTAAACATAAATGGCACAAAATTTAAAAAGGGTTTAAAGATCAGATTGCTAGAATTTGTTTGATGGTTAAAGGATTGAATGAAAGGAACTTTGAGCAAATTATAACTAAGAGAAAGTTGGAACATAACATCAACAAAGGACGACAGCCTCCTAGATTTTTGGAGATACGTTACGGGATTTTCAGAGTCTATCTTTCCATTTGTCCATTTTGAGATCAGTTTTGAGAGAATTTCGACAAATTTGCAGCTGATTTTCTGTTATGAAGAACGGTGGAGAGTTTACAAAGATATGTTTGGTTTGGTTAATTTAGTTCTGATAACGAAAGTCTTTTTTTTTTTTTCTCTAAATGCATTTCATAGTTAGCCTTACATTATCCAAACAATTTTTAATCTTTATTTTGTTTAACATTTTTTTGCTTAACTTATAAGTCTTTATTTTGAGACATTGGCTGTTAGAAACGGTTGAACATAAATCCAAACTAATTCTAAAAATATAATTTTCAATTTAAGATTAAAAATCTTTTTTTATTACTAAATAGCAAAAATTCAATTTTATTCATTATGCTTTTTTGCATATTTGGATACTGTCATTTCATATAATTTTCGGATTTTAATGCTAGATTTATTATTCATATCGGATTCTAATGCAAATTTTTGGATATTAGATATTTAAATTCACTTTGAATTGGGTGTAAATGTTGTCAAACGGCGTAATCTACTTCATTTTTATGGTTAATGGATTTGGATATCGAAATCATAGGTTTGTTTACATATTTAATTCTTCTTTTCAAATTTTTTAAAAAAATTAATTTAATAAATTCAATTATTTGGTGAATTTTAATATCCGAATGGATATTGCTATCTAAATTGAATGTGAACTCAGATAGTAATATTCGTAAGTAAATAATAAATGGATTCAAATATTAAAAAAATTTAAGCGATAAACTTGCTCATGGTTCGCGGTCGTGTTCGAGCTAGGCTCAAGTTGGTATTAACACTCCATAAGCTTCTCAAGACTTGGCTCAGCCGAAAACATGGGCAGTTTTTTTGTTCAAATTTGTTTATATTTGTAAATGAATAGTCTAAACCCTTTTAGGCCTATCTAGATTACATATTTCTTTTAATTTAATTTTTAATAATTAAATATTGTTTTTATTAAGTTTTTATTAATATTTTTTTTAAAAATAAATGGTATGACTTTCATTGTAAAAGTATTTTAATTAATTAACAACTAGTAAAATAAAATTATAACTATTATTATAAAAAATATATAATTAGATTATAAAAATATAAATTTTATTATAGAAAAACATTATTTTGGCCCAACCTAGGCTTAAAATTCTTTACCCAAGGCCTAACCTTTTTTATTTTTTTTAAATTGGCTTCATTTTATGTCCAAGCCCATATTTCAAGTTTAGTATTTTTGTCAAAGCACTCTTAAGTATCGGATGAATCTTCAAACTTAGATGAATAGCTCGACCCCTAAATAGGTCTATTAAATAGATTCAAATTTGAATATGTTAAAAATTACAGATATCTAATCTGCTAATTATCTCCATTCAAATTTTATTGTTAATGTATTAGATAATTTTTTTAATCCTAAACTCAATGAAATATCAAATTTATTGAAAATTTCATGATTTGTTGTTAAATCACGGATTTTTAACCTAATAAGCAGATTCAATTCTAAATAACATCTAAGTATTAAGAAAAATGTTAAACCTTTTAATAACCATC